>JANJYP010084606.1:0-11544 GCA_024605115.1 Rastrelliger brachysoma | reverse complement strand
CACACACACACACACTCACACACACACACACACTTTTTCACACACACCTCTAATTCGCATTCACCTCCTCCTTGTCTGTATTTTCCTCAACTTTAGCCTTTGGCGCTCTTCCCTCTCCAATGACCTCATACATCAATATGAACCAAAATGCATACATTACACTCATTAAAATTCATGTTCAATCCGCTATATTCATAAGAATTAAGAAGTAAAACTGTATGAGGATGTGTGTGNTGTGTGTGTGTGTGTGTGTGTGTGTGTGTGTGTGTGTGTGTAAAAAAAAAAAGCAAGAATGTGGCTTTAGCCTTAATTAGCCGCAGAATGAACTCCTTACCTCTTTACCTGTTGAATTTTAGAAGAGTTTTATATGATCCAAATATAATAGAGGAGGTGGAGGGGGAGGGAGAAGACGGAGGACAGGGGGGGTTAGGGGATTTGGGGGTGGGGTGGAATTACCCCCATGGAAGGAAATAGAAGAAGTTGTCAGGAGTGTTTATATGAATTTTTAAATTTTTTTTATCTCTGTTTATCTGATAGAGATAAAGAAGCAAAATCTTAGCTCTTAAAGCGAAAGAAAGGAGCCGATTGATCTCATTATGTCGCCCGATGGAAAGTTTTACACTCATTACATCACAGCCCCAGCTCCCTCCACTGCTTTATCTATAATATGATGTATTGGATTCAATTCCTCACCTATCTCACACACACACACACACACACACACACACACACACGCACACACACACACACACACACACACACACACACACACACACACACACACACACACACACACACACACACACACAGAGTGTTACGTGAACGAGGCCCATTATTAGCCTCCATGCTCCAAATGATGTACAGAACGCTTACTTTATCCAAACGATCGGCCCCCTTTACTTTTAACGAGAGCGTATATCATAAAGCGATATCAGGGCAATAATCGTTCATCATTATTGAGACGGAAATGGCGACGACGACGAAGGTGCTGCTCGCTGCTGCTGCTGCTTCAGGGGACCTGGAGGTGGCAGAATGGAAAACAGATTTTCTTCGAGGCTGCATGCATTGGGGAGGAGGTGTAGAAAGAGGATGAAATGTGTTGGGGGTGGAGGGTGGAAGATGGTTTAAAGCTCAGATAGAATGATTAGTGAAAAGTAAAAAAAAAAAGACAAACTAAACTACTTTTCTTTTGTTTTCAAGTGGAATATACAAGAAACCATATCCTGAGGCGATGTGAACACTCCAGCTGATTCATGTAATCACATTCATCTGAAACAGCTGTTACGAGTATAGTGAAGACGCTGAGGTCATGTCTCCACTGTAGGAGAAGACATGGGAGAAGTTTAACCCTTACATATTGTTCAGGGTCAAATTTGACTCATTTTTTTTGGTCTTTTTTTTATGTTAGAAATTAAAGACACCATATACGCATTTCTTTTAGCAGGACTTTTCCTAATGTTACCCACACTTTATAAAACTTCATATAAAAATTCATTCTTTTTTTTAATTTTTGTGCAGCAGATACATGCAAATGTACAAATTTAACTTGTGTTTATTTAAAAAAAAAATTAAAAATCTTCATTCATATTCTATAAAATAGTGATTGGGACTTTTATTCAAACAGAAGGATTAATCAAGCATTCATCAAAGACTGATGGGGAATGTATGAATGTGAATCGCTGTAGAGACTAATTATGATTCAGAACATGAACAGTATGCGAGGGGTTAAGTTCTACAGTATAACATTTGATGACTACTATATATCAAAGGTGTCAAACATACAACCTGCAGTCCAGAAGCGGCCCACAATGGGGTCTGATCCAACCCTGTGGGTAACTTTGTAAAGTATAGTGTCGGGTTGCAGGAGCAAGTTAAACTGCAAGGAGTCTACTTCATGTGAAATGCTGCTACAACACAATTGTGTACAACGCGACAATATTGTGGCCACATTTAAATGTTCATATATTGAACATTGTAGAAAATGTTGTCAATCAGCAGCTTCTGTGCAAAATTAGCAGAAAAAAACTGACATAACATTTTTGAAACTGTTCATTTTTCTTAAGTCATCTCAGGCTGGTTACCTGTTTTGTAATGAAATGCTTTATTAACATATATTACTTATTATCTATAGGCTATCATGTAATGTTTTTTTTTTCTGGTGTGGCCTACTTGTCATCAAACTGAGCTGTATGTGTGTGACTCTTGAACTAAAATGAGTTTGACACCTCTGCTTCATATGTTGAATCCAGTACTTTTTTTTTTCTTACACTTAATAAATCAGAATTGCACTGGTTCAGGTTTACTCCCAGTCTTTATGCTAAGCTAAACTAACAGTTTCCTAGTTTTACCTTCATATGTTCTATCATATATAAAACTGATGCCAATATTCTTATTTAACTAGTAGAGTAAAGAGTAAGTATATGTACCAAAAATGAATGAATGAATCTTTGTCTTCATACAAAATGCATATGGCGCTTTTCCACTACACACTCCAGCCCTACTCGACTCAATTTAGCTCGGCTTTACTCGACTCAACTCTACACGGTTTGTGTTATGTTTCCACCGGCCCTGGTACCTACTCGTCATAACACAGCGGTGCTTCATTCCTCGTAGCTCCGTTCAACTCTCGCTGGATCTTCTCATCAGCCTCAAGACACAAAGGTCTGGACCTCGTCCACGAACCACGGTGAAAAAACTAGGTGCAGGTAGCAGATATACTTCTCCTTGCAGTTTTGTTTTTTAAAAATGATTCTTGATTCTTGTGTCGGGGTGTGCTCATGACTCCTCAGTGACAACGGCTCTGACCAATCAGTGATCAGCAATCGTTCGACTTCACCATTTAGTACCATCTCGGCTCGCTTGGAACCAGAGCAGAGAATGTAATAAAAATAGTACCTGGTACAAGGTACCGTGCTGGTGGAAACACTACACAAACCGAGTAGAGTCGAGTCAAGTCAAGTCGAGTTGAGTCGAGCCGGTGGAAAAGGGCCAATAATGAAACATAATGTAGAAACAACACAAGATTTAAAGCCACACACTCAAAAACTAATACTAAGAACATCAGCAGTAAAAAAAAGTGTCTGTGCAGCTTAAATATTACATATGAATAATAGCAGCAAAAGTACACGTAGTCCATGTTTAACACAGTGTGATATGCTGGCAGTGAGACAGCTCTGAGATAAAAACTGTTGATTTCTTAATTTGATTTGTCCTGAATCTAAAAAAATAAATAAGTAAATAAAATGTTGAACTATTCCTTTATAAGACTCTTGTAGCTGCTTAACATTAACCCTTTATAGAACACTCATTGAAATACTTAGAAATTCAAAATCTCAATCCTTTAAAGTAATTGAGGGATATTACATAAAAATCTTTCATTGTCATGTTGCAAATCATGGTGAGTGATGTTACCATATATGATTTCATGTGTTTAGGGTAAAACATTTTCCAAAAAGTCTATACAGTATAATAAATCAACATGCTTGTACAAGTACACAGAGAGACATGAGGAGGATGGTTACATACAGTAAGTTGCCTACAGTATATAGTTCTTCACCCAATAAAGGGTTAACCACCTGTTTATTTATCAGAACTGCTGTATTTCTCAAATCTTAAGAAAAACATAAATATTATAAAATGTGAGTTGTTTTTTGTTTTTTGTTTTTTTTAAAATATAGGTATTGGATGTGAAAATATATTACAATAGTTGTATGTAATATGTCTTTTACTGACTTTTTGTAATTCTGATTCACTCCAAAAATAGAAGAAAAAAATAACAATTAAAAAAAACAACAACTAATAACCACAACGGAAGTTTGCTGATGTGAAAATCTCAGCCTGAGCAGGAGGTTTTTATCTTCCTGTGAAAAGAGAAGCAGAAGTGTCCCAGCTTGTGTGTGTGTGTATATATATATATATATTTATATATGTGTGTGTGTGAGTGTGTATGTGTGTGTGTGTGTGTGTGTCCCAGTCCCTGAGCGTAAGGTGAGAGGGTTGTTGTGCTCTTGTGTTTTATTGCACTCCAGCCTTGCAACTGAGCCAGACTTTTAATTGCAGTAGCTGCTTGTGGGAGGGGCGGCCGGGGCGGTCTCGTCACCCTGCTGCTGCTGCTGCTGCCGTGAGCTGGGGAGTCAGGGCAGGTCCTGATCCTCTTCCCCGGGGGCCTCTGGGGGCCCAGCAAACTGTCACCTCTTCCTCCTGACGCTGCACACCTGAGGCTCCCAACCCTCCTCCTCCTCCTCCTCCCTCCTCCCTACCTCTCTCCTCCCTCCTTCCACCACCACCACCACCTCAGCCTTGCACCCGCTGGCCCTGCTGACATTATAAAACTCAACAACGTCTGTCTATACGCGTCGGCTGATCAATAGGCTTGACTCGGAGCGTATCGACGCTGGCATCGGCCTCATTGATCACATCCAGCCCTCCGTGGTTGGGTTTTCAAAGATAATTGGGGCCCGGGAACCTGCCTTCCTTATGAGTGACAGTGAGGCTGAAATGATAATCAACTGGATTCAGTCCAAGTACAATCCCAGCAGGACTGGCTGGACTTGAGGCAGACGGCAGGGTTTCCTATTTTTTAAAAAGGGGGTCTTTTAGTTAAGCTGTAGCCTCCAACAGCCATTCAGAAATCATAAATACTGTATCTATGGCGATTGAGAAAAAAGAAGAAAAAAAAAGCACATAATAAAAACAATATCAGAAGTGGTGCTTTTATGATAGATCTGAATTTGGGTGTATAAATAAAACAATAATAATAATAATAATAAAAAGTGACTAAGGAACATTGATTTATTAGTGAAAACACAAGTGCCACAACAGCCATGCACCAAATATACTCCTCCCTCCGGACACTCCCTTCTCAAATGGAGTGTCTGAGAGATGATGTAAGGCTTTAATAAAAGGCCAGGGTACCGATATTGATATTCATTATTACGTGGCCCGAGCTAACCCCATTATGTTCCCATTAGGACTAATAACATATACGGCTCCAACTCGTTTGTTTCATTTAAGCTGGGTTCTTGCATATGTACAAAATTAAATGACAGGCCCCTGCTCGGTGACAAAGAGAGACGGAGTGGTGATGCCGTTTTCAAAGGTCTTAAGAGGAAGAAAAAAAGAAAAGAGAAAAAAAAGGGGAGGGGGGAGTCATCTGAATATCAAAAGAGGATCTATGGAGGATAATGAGCCGCATACCTAAATCAATATTTCATATGTGAAGAGTGAGATTTATAGTGTTTATTGTGTGTCAAGCATTTCTTTCTTTCTTTTTTTGCCTGTTTTCTTTTTCTTTCCTCTTGACACCAATTCTTAGCCACAACACAAGGCTCTGGCGAGCACCAGAATAGCATCGTGAAGGGGTAGCGTAGCGATGTAGCTGGCGAATTGGGTGAACGACGAGCGAGCCCAGGGCATAGGCCTATATATTCAGAAGGATTTCGAGAGGACTCAACCTGCTTTTGGAGGATGAAGGCTGCTAAAAATAAGCCAGAGGAGCAGAAATCACAGAGAAAAGGAGAGAGAGTGAGAGAGAGAGAAAGAGAGAAAAGAGGAGGAGCTGCCATCAGCAGGCTGGGGCTGGGGTTTTTGCCCCTCGCTGATTTAAGCCAGAAAGCTCCCACATCTCCACTGCTGCCCCCTCTGCCCCTGCTGCCCCATCTCTGAGCCCAAACCCCCTGTGAGACACTGTGCCCCTGTGCTCAGGCTGTCAGGCCAGCACACCAGCTCGCTACCGAGAGGCATTATGCTAATGGGAGGGCCTCCTTCCCTCTCTCTCTCTCTCTGCGGCCCTTCACCGCTCAGTGGATCGGCTTGCCTTAGGGCCCTGCTGCTTGTTTTGACAGAGCATCCCCTGATAGTTGGGATTAGTCCAGCTTGTTTGGCTAAACTAGGAGAGGGGGATCTTAGGCTACTTTGAGTTTTTGGAGCTCCGCTGGAGCCAGATGCCTCCTGCTTTTATCCCCACCAGGAGAGGGCCTGCACCCCCCAAGGCCTGCCTACAGCCATGGGCAGCCATAACCATCCAGGCAGTGTCAGGACCCATACTACACACACACACACACACACACACACACACAAAGAGAAACAGTAACGCACATTGCACACACAGTCTCACGTATGTACTCTAAAAGACAAAATATTCACAGCACACTCATGCAAAACCCTGAGAAAAGAATTCAGATGCAATCCTGAATCTGCAGCGAGGTTATTATAAAACTAAACTACAACTAAAACTAGAAGTGAAAAAACAATTGAGTTAACTAAAATCAAAATAAAAACAAAATAAAAAAATGAAAACTGAATAAAAATGAAAAACTAAGTAAAACTAAGACTAAAACTGGAAGTTAAAAATTGTTAAAAATAGATTCCAGCTACTATATAACCCACAAGAACAAGATGTTTAACGTGCAATTTAAGGTTTTATAGAAATAAAAAGTTCCAGGTAATAAAAAAAAAGCCATCACAACTCAATATGGGAATATTGTGCCACAACTCTACAGTTCATAAAAGTAAAAGTGTGGTGATGAAGTGTGATGGGAACACTTGTGGGATATAGCTAAAAGGGAAAAAATACTAATGTGAAAACTGACCTTGGAAAACACAGCTAGCGTAAACTCATAGTCAGAAACACAGCAAACCTTACCTTGGTGTCGACATTTCAGCCTTTACAGCATCTGCNAAACACAGCTAGCGTAAACTCATAGTCAGAAACACAGCAAACCTTACCTCGGTGTCGACATTTCAGCCTTTACAGCGTCTTATCAAGACTTTTATCAAGGCTTTTCACCTAATACCTGAACAACTAAAACTAAACTAAAACTACTTAATCACTTGTTTAACTAACTAATATAAACTAAATATGATCTGAAAACATTGATATTTGTCGCAATGTCACACCCAGCAGGTATAACAGAGGAAAATGATGTTGTTTCATCTTCTAGGTCTTAAGATGATACTCCATGAATTTAAAGTTTGAAGTTTGAAATTTGAAGTGCATTATGACTATGAGGAGTTTGTTAAAGTACGAGGTGCGGAACTGGCAAAAAAAAAATGGCGGCAAAACTGAAAATTGGTATCAAAATAGCAGATTTGTGGTTGGGGTTCAAGTATGGATCCAAGAGATTTTTTTGTACATCTTTACATGTTACATATGTGTACTGAATTTCATTCATCTATGTTGATCGAGGCTCAATTTTCTAAATATGCCTAAGTGGCACCGTAAAGACATTTTGCGTTGCTCAGTTCCGTAAATCATAAAATATCAATTTTTCAGTGGGTCTGGCATGTGTGCAAAATTTCATAATTTTTGGAACAATCCCTATAGATTCAACAGGGCCTTCCCAGCATGGCCCAATAAAAACTAATGAAAATTTAAAAACTACCATAACCCTGATCCACAACCACCACAAGCCTGCTACGACGCAACCTGGAGACACATGATCTACCCCCCCTCACCTCCCAAAAAAAAAAAAAATCAAACATGAGAGCATTTAACACTAAAACAAGTGAAAGAATTATAGTTATTGTTCTCTTCTTTTATTCCGGTTGCAGTATTCCTAGCAGGGTAGAGGATAAAACACCGGGGTCCCGGCGCTTCCCAGGGAAACCTTACATGAGGAAGTGCTGTTTTACGGCTACATTCCTGCTCTACATTAATGGAGGCGTCGGGCTTCTATCCCTTTGAGAGAGGCTTGAACCTCTCTATTAAAGTGGCTGACCTGTGGTCGGCGGTTCAAACAGCCGGTATGCACATTAACGTCACATTCCCGGCGTTAGCGTCTGAAGGAGGAGGAAAAGAGAATAAATAAGAGGAGGTGGAGTGATCTCCCTTTCAGCAGCCGTCCCCAACAGGAGGCCCTCGCTATATTTTATTCACTAATGTCAGGTGGGTTCAGGCAGACTCAGGGTCGTCCTCAGACCGGCCCGCTCCCGTGTTTTCATCAAGGTCAGATGGATGAAAAATAGCTATATCCCCCCTCCTCTCTCTCTGTTAGATCGACTACAAAACACTGCAAAACGTACGGAGAGGAAGATTTAAGAGGAGAGGAGAAGAAAGGAAGAAGTAGACAATCAGAAAGGAGAGGAGAAGAAAGGGTGGTTAAGATGTAAAGGTGATGGAAGAAAGATGACATGGTGAGAGGAGAAGGAGAAGGAGAAGAAAACCAGGAATGGAGCGAGAAGCAAAGTGAAAGTTGTGAGAAGAGATGATGGGAAACAAGGAGAGGAAGAGGTGGAGGGTTGAGTAGGTGGAAGAGAAAGGAGGAAGGAAAGAAAAAGGGAAGATGGGAGATGAAAACAATCAATAATGGGGGGGGGGTGANAAGAGATGCTGGGAAACAAGGAGAGGAAGAGGTGGAGGGTTGGGTAGGTGGAAGAGAAAGGAGGAAGGAAAGAAAAAGGGAAGATGGGAGATGAAAACAATCAATAACGGGGGGGGGGGGTAAAAAAAGGGAGGAGGAGAGGAAAGAGGAAGAAGAATCTGAGAGAAAAAGAAGAGAGGAGAAGGAGGGTCTCCAGAGGGCTGGGTCACGGAGGCCCAGGGGTGATGTCAGCCTATTAAACTGATTTCACAGGTTCCCTTAACGAAGCCTCTGGCATGTTAAAGGGCAGGAAGCATCCTATTTCAGCCTTTTCTCTCCCTCCCCTTTAAAGCGGAGCGAGTGCAGGACTTATCGACAGCTCCTGACAAACAGGCGTGAAGGAGGGCAGCTGCCGGGGCGCTCCTCTCAGGACCCGAAAACACAAGGTGGTATTCAGCGCGCAGGACCTGCCGATCTTCAAAAAAAAACCCCAAGCCAAGCTCCGTCTCCACCACTCCTTGCGCTGGCCCCTGACAGAAACCTGATCTTCAGTGTTGAGAAGCGAGGGTTCAACTGATTCAAGGGTTATTCAAGGCTGATACCACTGTCGATATTTTTGGAAGTAGTTTACACCGGAATTCTAAATGTCTACTTTTTAAAAAAATTGATTTCATGGTCAAAAAATATAAAACTTCAGTTGTAGGCCAGAGCTTGATTGAGCTTAATACTGATACATGAAATACATCACAATGTAGATCAGGAATATTAATATGTATCAGTCCAGTTTACTGAGAACAAGCAGTTTGGAAAATGAATGAAACCAGTTTATTTCAATATGCAGATGATTACCTACTAAGTATGTGTATGCACAAGCTTTAGATTTCAGTACTTTGTAGTGCAATTACTACATTGAATATGGTAATTCCAATACAAAAAGACCCTCCTATACTGCCAAACAATAGGAAGTAGGTTTGGGTGATTGGGTGCACAGGCCTTTGAGAACAGTATTAGTATCCTGCATCCAACATTTTGAGGTTTAGGTTTCCAAAACATGGTTTAATCCTGATAAGAGGGGTTTAAGCATTGGTGGTTCAAATACCAAGGTGGTTCAAACAACGATATTAAATTATTCTGCCAAACCCCAGAAATTAGTTTGATCCTTAAAAACTTAAACTTAAAAAAAAATTAAATTGAATGAAACTTTTATATTCTAAAACACAAGTGTCAAACATACAACCCACAGGCCAGAACCAGGGTCCAAATCGGCCCACTAGATAATTTTGCCAAATGTAAAAACTGCACAGAAGTAATTCAAGTTTTCAATAAAACACATCATTATTTTTGCTTATTTTCATTTGCCAATCACTGTCAAGGGTTCTGATCTGAACATCGATGTACAACTTGAGATGATTGACTTGCAACGTGATTCAGATTCAACGGACAAATTTTTCCTCTGGGAGCTTAAACAAATTTTTATCATCATCTCTTACCTAACCCTATATGGTTTAATATAGTAAAGTTGCAGTATGTATTTTATATATGTATAATATAGAATTCATGGGTTACTCAAGATTAAAGTAGATTGTCAAGTAAAATGAGTTTGACACCCTTGTTCTAAAACATCTATGGTATAATTAAGACTAGAGACAGATGACAATTGAAATGTGATTTCAAGTAAATGAAACACTTGGTGAAAGTTTGGTAAAGATAGTGTTTACAGATGTTTGTTACAACTTTGTGATCTCAGGTTCAACGTGGATATTACAACTTTAACCTATGTGATACCCAGACCCATATCCAGATTTTACATTTTCCAACCCACATTTTACTAGCTTTAACATTATTTTTAACTCATCAGTTTTTAAGAGTGTGCTATGGAAACACCCTTATTTTCTACAGCGCTACGTTACAGAATGATTACTTCCTCTATTAGAACTGAAGATTAGCATAAGATGTAAATAAANTGTGCTATGGAAACACCCTTATTTTCTACAGCGCTACGTTACGGAATGATTACTTCCTCTATTAGAACTGAAGATTAGCATAAGATGTACTTAATCGTCCAGTATTGACTTTTATATGGTGATAGGGTTTGTTTTAGGCTAATGCTTCATCTACTCAAGAGGCTTAGCATGAGCAACATGTTAAGAGAGCTGTTGAGTGTAGGTTAGCCACATTAGGATATAAGGGATCAACACACTTCACATCAGTTACATGGGTAACACAGAGATAAGTAGACTACAAGGCTTCTGTATTAAATGAAATAGAAGTGTATCTGTTCTCTCAGACACGCACAACAAGGATGACTGAATGATTTGTCTGAAACTCTTTTAGTGTAGACATGGTTTTAAGGACTGGAATATGCCTCTACAGGGTGTGCACAGGGGCTTTTTATTTTATGTACAAATTTCTGTTCTTTCAAATTTCTCATTGAACCAGACTGCAGTTTTGTTTTTACATATGCAGGCCTGCCAAACACATTGTTGAGATTATTGCAAAAAGCATTACATTACATTACATTAATCTATCTCTTGAGGAGTTTAGCTTGGGCTCCATCCTGTGTAATGCTTTCGGGTCATTTTTTCTTTCACCAACGAATCAGGAAGACTGTCTTACACCAACCTTATCCGAGTCATTTGAGTTGTCGAAACATAAGCATTGTAAGGTTCATCTAGATTTAGTTGGGTTAGGGTTAGGGTTGAGGTAAGGGTTAGACGATGCCATAGAAAAAAAACAAAAAACCAATTACTATGCAGTGACCATTTTGCATTGGCAGTGTTCAATGTTTGACCTTTCAGAAAACAGTAGGCGTCACTTTCATGACTACGCAGTAACCATTGTCTTTGAATACTGCTGTTTGAATAAAATGTAACCCACTTGTATGATTATTTCAGAGAAATGTGTATGTGTGTATGTTTGTGTGTGTGTGTGTACAAGTGTGTATTTGTGCGAGTGTGTGCATCCTCTCTCTCACAAACATATACACAATCTGCTGAATCGTCCTGTCTGTTATCCGCAGCTGGCACTCTGTTTCCTTGCTATCAGTCCCCGCAGCATATGCTACCAGGTGTTCTCTCCCTCCGAGCGCAATCTTTCATCAAGGTAACCCAACTGCAGACAAATTAATTAGGAGAATATCAAGTCAACAGAGCTGCGGCCCAGAAGTTGAAGGTGGCGTATCAAAGCGGAAAAGCCAGATTTCTTGGCTTCTGTCCCCCTTTTTTCTTTTACTTGTCTCCCTAAG
>JANJYP010084600.1:0-21143 GCA_024605115.1 Rastrelliger brachysoma | reverse complement strand
TCCAAGGCGCACAGCCCACAGAGGGCAGACATGGGGCCTCATTAAGGACCAGCCCAGCTAGCCCCAAACAGGGTTTGAAGTGCGTCACATAAAGAGCATAGGGTCAAAGGTCAGACATAGAACAGATCTCCATTTAACTCTCCAGCTGGAGATGGTAATTAGCAGGTGCAATGATGATCCCTGCCTAACTGTAAGGGATGATACCACTGTAGGTGACACCAGGCATCTGTGTGAGTGTATGTATGAGTGTGAGAGTGAGTGAGTGAGTGAGTGTGTGTGTGTGTGTGTGTGCGTGCGTGTGTGTGTGTGACTGTGTGTGTGTGTGTGTGTGTGTGTGTGTGTGTAAATGTAGGCTGAGACTATTCAATGTGTTAATATGTACAGAAATATCCATCTGGCATAAAAACTCAAATCTTACTTGCATGAATAGTGTACATAAAAACAGATACTGTATACAATACCAGTTGAAACACTTTTTTACTCCAAACTTCTGACTGATATTGTATATGACATGTATAACTATACAAGAATTTGGAGAATCTCATGAGAAAAATCTTTCATTATAGTGAGTTCTGACATGTCTCACTATATCTAAGGCAGGCTACAACTGCCACTGTACTTTTCAAAAATTTAAACTGAAAAAAAGCTGTACACAACAACAACTAAAATTTCTATCCAGAATGATGCCACTCTTAATGCATTTTATAGTCAGACACACCTGAAACATGTTTACTGCTGTTACCAAACTATTCAACAATTCATTAACTTCTACTGTCAGTACACAACAAATATACAAATCATGGAAAAATGTAACAACCTGGCTAACAACATTATATTTACTATTTAAACATGAAAAAATGAGTAAATGAAAGAAATAGAAGTTGCACAAAAACCTCTAAATATATATTTAGAATTTTCCACTAAATTTTCACTAGAGCATTAAAAAAAAAAAACTTCCCAAATAACGACCCTGACACTTGTCTGTTGTTAAAAAATAAATAAATAAAAAGTTGGGTTTTCTTCTCACAAAAAAAGAATGTTTTGTTTAAGATTCTGTCCAGGGAAAGAAAGCCATGGGGACGCAATTAAAGAACTACAAAGAAAAAAAATAGTTATGAAAATCTCCCACTTTCCTTTTGATGTGCTGCAGTCTGAACTGTACACACACACATGCGTGTGCACATACACATACACACACACACACAAGTACATGCAAACACACACACACACACACACACACACACACACACACACACACACACACACACACACACACACAAAACTGAACAAAGACACACAGAGAACCAGCAAGTACTCTCACACATGCACACAAATGCATATACACAATGAGTGTCTTTAAAATTCATTAATTAATTCAATTTAAAATAAATATGACACTTTTTATGATATTTTTAAAATAACCTCTGGTGTCAGACTCACACAGAAACTGCACAATAACGGGGATATTACTCAGACTGATAGGGTGGAGTCAAATATCATCTCTCATTTTTAATCACATAAGACTCGCAACTACTAGCCTTTGGTCAGATAGCAAAAAATAACTGTTGAATATTAAATTAGTAAAGTGAGTAGATAAAATAGATATGGAAAATGACAAGAATAGTTCAACTGTTAAGGCATCTAGTGAGATGTATAATTTTTTGTCATACAGGATGTTGATCTGCTGTAAAGTCCACGCAATACAATACATTAGTCAGGGAAAATAAAAAAGAGTTAGAAAGCAAGGGGGAGAAAAGGTCTGGGCATGGGCGTATGTGTGTGTGTGTGCATGTGTGTGTGTGGGCGTGCAAGTATGTGTGTGTTTTAATAGGGCTATTTCATTGCCATGAGATTCTCCCCGGTGTGGGGTTACTTTGTCAAGCTGACCTCTTATAGCAGCTGAGCGGCTGAGTTTTGCATACATAATTAACTACAGCTAAATGTCATCTCTCACTTCAATAACTAACACAGTGGGTGATACTGCTCTCTCTTTTTGACTTCTAATCCAGAGTGAACCGCCGGCAGAACGACTATGTGAAAATGAAGTGCAGCTTTTAAACTCCACATGAGCAAATGAAGGGCTGGTAACACTGCAGAGAAGAGTGTGTGCACAGTTCAGCGTCATTTAAAATGATCGTAACCTGAAATATAATGTTTCAAATGAACAGATGTTGACATTTGCAGTTGGTAAAATACAGACTCTGCACCATGACCAACAACAAAGAAAAACATTTTTTAAAAAAAAAAAGTGAAACACTGTTTAGAGCTTGGTATTATACACTGAAGATCGTTAGTAGTGTATAGTATGTAACTGAGGTGGAGCAACCGCATTCCCAGCATTGAGCTAATATGTAGTTAGTACAGCATGTGAGAGGCTTTACTGTAGGCGGCTCCACTATACAGGGGAGACAACAGTAAAATAAGACACGTCTAAGCTGAAAATGGGGAAATCTGGTGGATTAACTCAAAATCTGTGAGTAGCAAAAGTTTACTCCTGAACTAGATGTCTCATTAATTCTTAGTCACTGATGAACGTTCCTGTCCGACAATATGTAGACGTCTATGTGTGTGTGTGTGTCTGTGTGTGTCTGTGCATCTGCATGTGTGTGTATTTGCCTGCTGTCAGCTGTATTCTGTTGTAGACGATGATGTAGATGTTGTTTTCTGCAAGCGTCTGAAACTGAACACCAAATTAAAGCCGCAATGTTTGATTAAGTGTGCCAGGTGATCTCAGGAGAGGCGTGCAGACACAACCTCAACCCCCTCATTCATTTGTAAACCTCCAAATGCAGGCTTGAAATACAGGAAGTAGGAGTGTACGCTGTAAATTTCCCCCTTGATTGGGAATACAAATGATCAAATGTGTGAAGGCTACGAATGTATGGGTACACGGTGTCAGCAAAGTAGCGAGAGGCAGAGAGGAGGAGAATAGAAGGAATTAGGCTGTGATGTGAGAGGGAGCATCTGAAAATAAAGATGTAAGCTGCATTGTAGCACCTCACCTTGAATAGGTGGCACAGAAAGAATAATACATGAAAAAATTCTTCCGTCATTGGTTTGAGATCAATTGCTGGGATCAAATAAAAATCTGATTCAGTCACATATTGTTTGTTTTCAGAATTAACAGACTCCTAATTTGCTATTCTTGGATACTTTTAATGACTAGTGTGGTAAACAGCTCAACCAACCAAAAGCCAATTATAACTTTATCAGCACAATGTCTGCGCCGAAGAGCAACTGTGTATCTCAGAAAAAGAAACAAAAATACCTTGATCTTCCAAGGAAAATCTACTGCTTTTTTATTGAATATTTCTTTTCAGTGCTTGTCAACACATTGATTTTACTGACACAAGCAGAGTCTCCATGAGATTAATATGGTTTATTACTACATATAAAATATTGAAAACTTGCGGTTTGACTCCTGAAATCTTATATTATGCAAAATCCTGCTAAAAATATACAAAGTAAAATTTAAAAAAAAAATCTTTTTTTATAATAATATCGGAATGTTTTTCTAAAATAAGTCAAGTAAATAAAGCAACAAAAAAGTTCTTGATCTGCATTATTTTTCATACAAAGATAATAAATTATATGGGTTGAAATTGGAAATGTTTGGACTGACTTTAAATAAATATAAAAGCATGTTAGAACAAAAAAACCAATGGGGGAAAAATTCACGAGACTAATGTGATGAATTTATAGTGTCAGAATGAGACAAATTCAGAACAAAAGCCCAATCACTCGCGGCCCTTTGATATGCGATTCCACTTTCAAGAAATGTCAAAAAGTATTTTCAAACAATAGTTGCATCCTCTTTTGACCTGTTACCAATCAGTCTCTTATCCAGATATTTCCTTTTTTGCCAAACAGAACCGCTACTGACACGGTAGCATTTGTAATAGTCAATAAATCTAAAATATTATGTGTGAAATTGCGGGATAAGATCATTAAGGGGCGGGCACTAGTGGAACCAGTATAAGGGTCCTGTCTAAAAAGGGGGCGGCTAATTCAGGACAACTGTGAACTCTGAACCTGCTAAAAGTACGGCCACTGGTCAGCCGAGCCACGTAATAGAGTCCACATGTGCTCACAGCCTGCATTGCTGTAATTAGAGGGATCTCGAAAGGTTTGCTTAAATCAACATCAGGGTGCTTTGTTTTCCCTCTTAGTTAGGCTTGAAATACGCACAAAAATTGCCCGTGGCCTTTACCTTTTAATTCATTTCATGCTTTATATATTCATACAAAGTGAAGCTGGGCTTTTAAAGTGAGAATAATCATTACTTCATAGGTCTCAGGGCTTCGGTTTCACACTGAATAAAGTCTGAGTGTTAAATAGCCAGTGTAACAGTGAGAATTAGAGAGAAATGAAGGGTGGTTTTAATAGCTCAGAAACAACACGTGGCAGCTAAGCCTAGGCAGAGAATCACTCAGCGTTAATCAAGATTTCAGGCCTCTTTTTGACTGCACAATGCCTCAAACATCTCTTTGTGTGTAAACACAAACATCAAATGCCATGTGGCATGTCCTCATCACTAACAAGCAAACTAACAAGAGACCTGGAATTCCACTCAATTAGTACCTGCTTGCTTCCTTATTAATATACTAGCCCCAGTGTAAAGATAAGAGGAGACAAGGAACAAAAAAGGAATAGGAATAAATACAACAACAATTTGTTACAATAAATATATTAATGCCAGTGAAGTTTCAGTTTCAGGTGGTGTAATTTGACATGATATGTGGGCTATGTTCTGTCATTAGTCAGGAAAAATGGTGAGTAGGGGATCAAAGCAAAAAGGCTCTGAGCCTGCCACTTAATTTATCACACGGCAAAGACAAAGGCTTTTCTCTGCTTCTGTCGCTTTTCAAAAGCCCTGACTCCTTTTTATGACAAACTCAGTTTGCAATTTAATTTAGGGCTTGAGTCCCTGGGTGCAGAAAGCAAGCAGGCAGGAAGTGAGAAGAAGGCAGTATAGCCAGACAGGCACACAGGCAAAGAAGCATGAGAGGCAAACAGCGGGTGCAAGAAATGTCCAGGCTGGCGGTAAGTACTGTGAGAGAGACAAGAAGGCAGACAGGTGTCATGAAGCTCGAGAAAAAAAAAAATAGTCAGGAATTTGTATAAGATGTAAGAAAGATTGTAATATTACAGGTAGTAAAGAGGCATTCATGCACACTACCCATTGTAGTAAGGTTGAGCAATGCTAATTCAGGAGAACCAGAGAAGTGTGGGAGTGTGAGCAGGCCAGGAGTCTGCTGGGCAGTGGATTGAATTATATACTGCTGGTACAGCAGGAGTCCGGTAGGCGGTGGAATCTGAGTATATACTGTTAACAGCGTGGGTAATAGTGCGTCCGCAGCCTCAGCGGGGCCTCAGTGCCTCACAGAGGAGCTTTAATACACACTGCCTGAAAAACAGCTAAACAAACAGATTCCTGCTTCGTCAAAGACAGGGAAAACAAGCATGTGTATTGTTTGTGTGTGTGTGTGTGTGTTTGTGTAAAAGAGAGAGAGAGAAAATGTGTATAAATGTGCAAGTGACCCTGACGCCGGTCAGTGCTACAGGAAGCATCACCACAGCGTCAGTGCTCCATTAATTAAAGAGACGATGCGCTGGCAGGTGGCTTCACTGCCCACACTGGTAATTGGCCCTCTTCTTCCCACTCTCTCCCCCTAGAAAATCAACCATCTCTGCCTTTTCTTTTCTTTTCTCTGCCTTGTTCCCTCCTCCTATCTCTCCTTTTCAGAAACGTGCCAGTGGGCAGGCAGAAATGCAAGACTTTGTGAAATAATGATTAGAATGGATGGAGATGAAGGGAAGGGAGTTGCACATTTTCCCACAAGCCTCTGATGGTCGGGGAATGCTGTTCTCCTTCAAGCGTCATGCGACGCGACGGGAGTTTACTTTAGACAGCCACAATCTAAGGAGCCAGTACTGCAGTCATTAATGATGTGGGGATGGGACAGAGCTATACTTTGACAAGTTTCTTCATATGTGTGTGTTTGTCTGTGTGTGTGTTTCCGTATGTGTGTGCATGTGAGTGCAAGTGTATCTGAGTGAGTGTAAGTGAGTATATGAGAGGACAGGAAAATGTGTGTTTATGCAAGTGAGATTTGGCATAAAAGAGGAAAAAAATGAACCTTCTGTGTGTTGTGTGTAATAAGATGATAAAGGGTGAGAAGCTCTAGAAGGTGTGTGTGTGTGTGTGTGTGTGTGTGTGTGTACATGTGGCTTACCACATCACTGGGAAGGTTGTGCAGGTCATCAAAAGGACTCTCCAAGGTGTTTGTGTCCACATTCAGAATGACCACATCCTCCAGTGACCGACTGCGAACTCTCTGAAAGAGGAAATTTCCATTATGATCATCAATGATGTAATTCAAAACAATTTCACAAATCTCTATCTTTAAATGTATTTACATGCTGAACTTATGTATTATTGAGATATTAACAAGTTATAAAATAAAATAAAATATTTTGCTGGTTCTTTAACAACATGAGAACCAGAAATATTTCATACAATACTGAACTTTTAATACTAATTATTTGTTTTTTATATATAATATCACATATCAAGTCATTCATTTTTAAAATCCTGTATGTTTAAAAAGAAAAGAGTACCGGTCGATTAATTAACAACACATTAATTCAAGTTAATATTTTAAATGTTAAGTTTGGCCAAGGTGCTTTACAGCACAGAAAGTCATTGCTGCCCTGCAGCCCCGAGTAGGAGAAAAGACAGCGGTCACATTTAAAACCACACTGTCATCACACTTCTTTACGGTTAATGATGAAAAATAGCATGTGGGGAAAAAATATATTAGAACATCTTTAATGTAACCCACACACGCTCAAAAAAATGAAGAATGGCACTGATAGGGAACATTTTGGATAGCGCAAACATTTTCTTCAGCACCAAAACCTCATGCATCAACAACAACACAGTGATGCTGTGCTGTGCTGTGTGCATCCTGATGGCGACAAATTCAACAATTATTTCAGTGTGGAGCAGGATGCAGGTAGGTGTGGGGGGAGAAAGGGGGGGCAGCATAGTGTGTGAATTTCTAGTTTGTCACTTTTGTGACAGCCTGTGCAGTGGAGGCTCACATGCTGATCTGGACTAATTATGTAGTGGCGGAAAGGGGGTCTGTCTCGGATGCAGAGTGTGATAAATACTGCCACTGCCGCAACTGTCAGACAAATATCACACACGCACATGCACGCACACCCACACACACACAAACATACGCTCATACGCAGAGTTACACACAAACACTTACATACTAACACTTACACACAAGTGTAAATGTGCGCGTGCTTGGAACTTGCATTCACACACAACAGCAGTGCTGGTGACGGCTTGCCCCCCAACCAACACACAGGTTTTCAACAATGAAGTAGAAAAGCTCTTTGTTTGCAGATGCTTTTTCTGCCTTTTCTCCCTGTCTTTTGTACTTCTGGTTAAGAATGCACACAAGCAAGAGAGGTAGATAAAGAGGAAAAAACAGTCAGTCTACTTTTTGTTTTTGATTCAGTGTGTTGGAGATGTCAAAAATGGCCTTATAAAAAAATTCAAATATTTCTCACCAAAATTAAGAGCACAATTCCAACACCAGGTTATATATATACAGGGAGGGGCAAAAGCTATGAAAATATACAGTAAAATTTACAGCAGGACTGCTGACAGGACTCCTGATATTCATATTATAGTTGCATATCTGATGAAAATGACAGAATATCAACAGTTTCATTTTTGCAGCAGCATATATAAATATGCATATACAACACAACAATGCACAATTACTGTATATATGTGCACATTTATATGCATAAACATACTGACAGACTAACTAACGTACCTCCAGCAGACTAAGATGAACTCCCACAAAGTATGGCATGGGGGCACTGTGGATGGAGAGATGAAAACAAATCTGTTAGCAATCAATATTAGATGTTTAAATGCAGTACATAAAAAAAATGTCTGTAGGCTACTCTCGTAAAACACATTTCACATTTCACTCTTAAAATTATTCAGTTACTAATACAAGAACTAATGCTATTGCTACTGATAATCTTTGATGATATTTATCAAACAAAAAATATCAAAAACAACGGCTCATTCAATGTTTCCTCTGTTTTGCATACATGCATTTGGAGTCTGTGAGTGTGTGAAATACACGACTTAATTGTGATATGACAGAAACGTGTCACTATTTTAAATATCTTATAAACTAAATAATTGATTGTATAAGAAACAATCAACTGATCGTTTCAGCAATGAAAAAAACAGGTCCAGACATAATGTAGATAACAGCAATTCATCTACATTGTGTTGTGTTTTGTATATATTTTATTAACTGGTGGAAATAACAAATGTTGAAATACACAACTGTGCATCAGATGTACTGAAAATATATAATATAGTATATATAAAAAAATTTTTTAAAGATTTTTTTTTGGCACAGACGCCTTTATTGTAAAGTTGGTAGACAGGAAATGGGAGAGAGGGGGATAGTAGACATGTGGCAAAGGACACTCCAGCCGGGACTCGAACCGGGGTCCGCCGTGAGCACCGCTCCACATAGCCTATGCTCCAACCCACTGTGCCACCGAGTGAGCCAGTACTGTATACTTTAATCTGGCTGTGCATGTCATAACAAACAACAAAACAATTATAAGCCCTATGTTATTTTGCAATGCAGTTATATAATAGTACATGTACAGCAGAGCTACAGACTTCAGAATTATTTCCCAGAAAACCAGCACCACTCTCAAAATCGGACATACCATTAGATTTACTAATGCATGTCGCAGGTCAACGAAATTGACAAGTTTTGTCTTAATGCCTCTAATGAGTAGTTTTAGGTTTCATCACTGATTTGTGCCTTTAACTGTAAATAATTTATAGTTCAAAGAAGTTCCACACATTTAGTGTAAAAACCATATCATCTAGAGTAAATATTAATCAACCAGCAAAAACACTACTAAAAAAACTGAAAAATACTCATCTTACTGTAACTGTTCTTACTACTATCTAAGTTATTGTCATGATAAAAAAAACAATCATAACAACAAATTATTTTGCAGGACATTTAAAGGAGTATTTCCTCTTGCAAAATGGATTTTTTGTTGGTAGTTTCAGAAAGTACTGAAAGACAAAAAACAAAAACACAAGTAAATGTGTCATATGCTTTCTTTTAACATTAAAAATCTTTGATTTACATGGTTGTTATTATTATGTCATTCGTATTTTATGTTATATTTATCTTCTTACTGAAAAGACATATTGAATCATAAAGTACCGTATGTTTCTCCTTTAATGATTGTCAGACCATCCACCAAAATGAATATAATAAAAGTCAAATAATAGAAACCATTTTTATGATGACATTTACGGAGCAGCAATAATTGGATAACTTTGGGTCAGTGTATCCCTGGCCAGAATGATTCAGAAGCCACAGGCTTGTAATCAACTTAGTGCAAAAGAAAAATAAACAGCAGGCCTGTAGGTCTGCAGGGTACTCACTGGTTTCTCTGTTTCATGAATATACAGTACTCAATTCCATCAACATTTATACAGACAGATACACACACCAGCATACGATATTCAAAAACTCAGATGTACTGTACGAACACACACATCATCTAATATAATTTAGTTATCTAATCAGTGCATGGAGGACACCCATGTGATTAAATAAGATAATGATGAGTCTTCACAGAGTGTTGAAAATCACATTTTACTGTCAGTGATGAATAGCTTCTTAAAGCTGATGTGTCCCTCATGGTAAAGCACTGTACTGTATGAGTTATCAGCACTGACTCGACAAAAAAAGCACGTCCTTTTACATAAAACAACTTCCTCGCTGTGTTTTTTTTTTCTTTAAATATATACAGATCTTAAGTTGACCTGAACACATGTAGATTTGAAGATGAGATATTATTATCTTCATTCAATTTCACTCAAGACCATTCAGATTTGTTAGACTGGTGTTGGATGGGTGGTAATGAACCCCTGAGAGGACTAAGATGATGAGAGTGTGGTGCTAGCACTGGCATGAAATATGGAGCAAGGTGATCCAGGCCGTTCATTATGTTGAGGGGCCACACAGGAGAAGGCGCTCCATGAGAGGAATTGTGAGAACAACTCGAAGAGCGGGTGGGAGAATGTGTGAACATGTGTGTCTGCACTTCTACACCAAGGTTTTAGCGGCAGAGCTCAGTGCATAACCGGAACACATGGCATAGTGTGTGTTTACGTGTCTATGTGTCAGGTGTGTGTGTGTGTGTGTGTGTGTGTGTGTGTACGTCAATAGGTGGCTGAAAAATTAGAGAGAGGAGGACAGAAAGTGGCAGGAGAGAGGAAAAGAGGGGGTGTAAACATTTATTACGATGATACTGACAGCGTTTGCGCATGTGTGTACATTCATACTGTATATGTCAATGTGTATGTGTATGTGTGTTTCAGAGGTGGTCAGCCTTACCAGCAGTAGTCCAGAAGATGCGGGGGCAGTACAGGGATGAAGATGTGCTGCCAGTACAAAGGAAAGAGCAAAGCGGCTGCACCATGGACACATGCAGTTAACTACAAGGAGAGAAAAAGACGGGAGGACAAACATGTGACATGAAGAAAAGACAAAAATGTCGTTAACTGGTAGTTCAACATTTATAAATTCAAAGTCTGTGTGATGTCACATTCAAGAGATGTCCCAAAAAGGAACAGTATGCAGAAGAAAAAGTAATACAATAAATTTGAACAAAATACACTGCTTTTTTTTTCTGCTTAATTTCTATTTCTATGACTGTTTCTACACTGCTGGGGTCTATAGATAAGCACAGCTCTCTTTCTATCCAAATAATAGCCTGTTAATATCCTTTTATAAGAAAATCTTAAAGTGTGATCAAGGTTGCTGTTGTGAAGGTTTTTGTTGACGTGTCGATATACTGCATGTTTGATTTCATGGAGTTACCCTTTAATATGGCTCACAAACACCGTCAGCAACAACATTGTACACTGACATGTCTAGTGCTGCTGTGATGAACACACGACCTGCAAGCTATTGTTGAAGAAAGAGAAGAAGAGAATGAAAGCTTGAGATCAACCAGTTGTCAGCAGGCTGTCTTTAACCTCATAACAGGAGCACAGCAAAGGAGAGAGAAAGGAAAAGAGGTTAAAAGAAAAGTACTGAAAGACAGCAATTGCTTTTGGTGGGTTATCTCTGCAAGAGTACTGACATTATTGCGCATGACTTTAGGAAGTGTATGATAAATCCTTAATTCATTTAATGTACAGAACTGTGCCGATTTTGAAAACAAAAAAAAAAAAAAATCAAACAAACGGGAACCTGGTGTTCATAATAAACTACTTTTCAGTTCAATGTCAAAATAAAAATTGTCCAACAATTCTTTCACAAGCCCGCACAAAAACAATAAAAGGAGATTAAAAGAATACTGACAGTGACCATAAAAATCTAAATTATCCCATCCACTATAGCTAGGATATTAAAGCAAAAAATATGGAATAATTAATCTATTTTTTAACAAATAATGAGAGTCATGAAGATATGAAGATGACATTTCTTTTCAAAGGAGCTCACTACATTGTCAAACTAACACTGCACATAAAATTAAAGTCATTGTCTTCCATTGTCTTAAAGAGAGCATACCCCCCTTGACATCCCATCTCATGAAAACTCAGCTATAGTAATGACCTGCAACACACACACAGACACACACGCAGACATGGCAGGAGAAAGAGGCGTTAGCTCATTCCCCAGATTAAAATAACATGATTAAATATGGAAAGAGAACAGAGGTCTGAGGGGCTCCTGCGGGACTTCATTAGGGCAAATTGCCAAAGAATGAAACATGAGTTAGCCAAGAGAGACTGCGGGCTAGGCCAATACCGCCGGGACCCCGGAGCAGCAGCCGCTGTTATACTGCTGCAGCTTCACAGTCAATGTGTGAAGCGGACACACACTATCACACACACAACTATCAGGAGACCCCCTGCTCACTGACACACAAAGTGTCACAATTGACCAGCCAAAAGCGGATGAGCTTGGTGGCTGAAAAACACCGCTGCCAGAGAAAAAGAAACCTCCCCTCATAATATAACCTAACATCAAGCCTGGGCATCTGAAAAGCTCACAACAGAAAGAGCGTGCGTGTGTGTGTGTGTATGTCTGTGCATGTGTGTCAGTTCATGTGCCTCTCTCCCTGCATGTTTGTTTTAACTGTATTCATTTTTCATATCAGCTGGAAAAAAAGCAATGATCTTTTTTTATTGTCTCCGTACAATCTCTCACACACCCAGTCCCACAATAGTTAGGACTTAATCAACATTTAATTGGTGTCTTGCTCTGTGTATCTGAATATGCATATTTCCACTGCCTGCCGTCTTCAAATAAAACACAACAATGCCACGCTCCTGTCAGGATTAATTCCCTGGCAAACTGTTTGTTTTTTTGTTAATTCTGAAAGTAAATCAATGCTATGAATATTAATGTGTGAAAGTGAAGCACTTGGTGGAAGAGCTACTATCAAAATCATCACACACTTCTCCCTTTTCCAAAGCGATGACGGTAAGGGGCCATTAAATTGTGATGAAGAGAGGTCAGCAATCTGGCTGCAAGTAGCTGGAAAAAAAGCAATAAACGTGTGACACGCGCGCACGCACGCACACACACACACACACACACACACACATACACACACTGAGTGGTGAGCCAACAGGCGAGTGTATTCTTCCTCTGGGAGTGTGAGACAAGCCCCAGCCATTCGCTGGTACCAGGAGGTAATGGCACAGAACACCTCGCTAACCAACTCCAATTATCTCCACCAGGCCTCAAGGTGAGCCCCCCAACTGGCATGATTTACTCTCAGGTTGAAAGGGAAAACAGGAGTCTCTCTCTGCTTTTCTTCTTCTCAGGCCGGGTGGGTGTCTTAGGGGAGTTGCCTGAGAGTGGAGGGGGGTTACTGAAACTAAGATAATGATTTATAAAGCAAATCTAGATTTTTGTTTTCTTTTATTTGCTATCTCCAAAGCAATGGAGGTGGCAGTGAGCCCAAGATAAGGTAACTTGGTGGGAACTCCAGAGGAATAGTTCACATATTTGTTTCTCTTATTCAACTTAATACGAATCCCTGTGTCCTTGTTCATATTTTACAGGGAATGAGGCAAAAAGTAAAAAGAAGATAAATTGGAAAAAAGAGAAATCACACCCCTCTTTCTTTTTCTTCATTTAGAGAGGGGGGGCTTCACATGAGAGTGGGTCATAAGAGGCTAAGGCTGATAAAATATTTGCCAGGCTGATAAATAATAGATGAGTGGAGCCAAATGGCTTACACGCTCCACAAAAGACCTGGGTGCTTAATATTCCATTCAATGGAGAATCACAGATACAGTCCCCAAGAACAAATACAGGATTAGGTGCTGGGTCCAGTCCTCAGGGACCAGGGCTCTGCCNTGTGTGTGTGTGTGTGTGTGTGTGTGTGTGTGTGTGTGTGTGTGTGTGTGTGTGTGTGTGTGTGTGTTCCCCTTCCTCTGAGAGAAGCTAACCGATTATACAGCGACAGCCTGCTTCAAAAAGCAGTCAAGGTCTTTGGTTCTGCCCTGAGAGCTTTCTTAGTGCGCTGTAGCTGAGACAGAAAGTGTCCACACTAACACTGGTTTTTCCAGATCCATTCAATGGGACTAAATAACGGAGAGTCAGAGAGAGAGACAGAGAGATATAAATACAAAAAAGAGACAAAATGAAAGTGGGAGAAGAAGGAAGAATGAATTTACATTGTAGCTTTGAAATAGGTAGCAGAAGTAAGCAAGTAAGAGGTCACATATAAGTTGACAATTATGGGGTCTTGGTGTGGGTCACTTGCTGTTTTTCAATTCTTTACTTCTACAGTAAATAACTGTATGAAGTATGCAATATATATTGAATGTCTCAAGAGACTGTACATGCTACGAGTGTGAAAAAAATAACATACTGAACAATCTAATAATAAGAGGAAATAATGCAGTATGTACAAAGATAAACATCAATCAAAATGAGACTTTGGAACATCACTGATAAGTAAATTTCAAAAACAGGCATCAAAATATTTTGCACAGATTTAATTATTAATTGTTTTTATATTGTGCTGTGTACAAAAATGTCAAAAATGTATGTTTACAACTTCACCAGAAAAATCTTCAAGAATCTAAAGCAAGTCCTGTTGTACTTGACTTAATCCCTCTGGATATCTAAATTCCAAATTTTTTATTTTGTCACTTTCCAGGTGTGGAAAATGACAAAAAGCAGAATTACAACACAGTTGGCAAAAAGAAGTTAATTACAGGTGGGCAGCTCTAACTCGTATAGCAGCTCACAAGCCGTATTTATAGAAAATTACTGAAAATACCTTGAAACTATCTCTGTGAGTAGCAAAACAACCCTTCAACAGTGAGGTTTCCTTAAAGAGCTGGAGCCACTAGAGACCTCAGATCTTCTCAACACTACAGACTCTGTCAGTAAGCAGTGTGTTTCCACCCACTCCATTCCTCTTTACCTGAACTATAACTGGACATGTTTAAGTGAAATGGGAGAAAAGCTTACTGCTGGGGCAAATACACACAACTTCCACAGATTCAACAACTTTCACATATAAAAATGGTAGTTTAATGAAGATTAGGCCATTTTACCAGACTTACAACACAACCTGCGCTCATTTCCCTCTACTTATATAGCCTTAAATGAAAGAACTTATTGCGAATGTTAAATTAAAGTGAGTGCAGAGTGTGAGACAAATAGCTCCTGCTGCAGGCAACGTAATTCAATTTGACAGGAGGAATGGTATCAACAGTCGCTCTTGACCTCTTCACACCAGCCTGAAACACTCATTTCCCCTCATACTCATACTTGTCTTTCCTTGTAACTCTGTCCCCACTCACTCCTTGAATTCAATCCTCTCTCCTTTGCTCCCTGCCTCATTTTCATTACATTTCTTCTTTTTTTTTCTGTTTTCCTCCTCTCCTCCTGCTGTCCTACTGTCCATTGCCACCTTTCCCTCGTTTCTCAGGCTGCTTTATCGCTGTGTTAGCCTTTGCCTCTCCCCTTCTCTGCACAGAGTAAGTCACCAATTACCTGCACTCTGCCTCTCCCTCTGTTGACAAACACCGGTGTCAGGCCCGGCACGACGCAGGTGTGCCATGAACAAGTAGGTGGCACAGAGAGAGAGGGAGAGAGGGCACACAGGACGCCGCGGATAACAGCTACAGCCAGACCTCACACACACACACACACACACACACACACACACACACACACACACACACACACACACACACACACACACACACTCTCTTGCAGAAAGACATAAGGCATAAGGCACAAACACCTGTGAGCGCAGAAGACACATACAAACAGATGCATGCAGAAAGGACACAGACACCCACGACACGCACATGTGCACATTCGTGGTCACAGCAGCACGACACACACGTTAATTCAGACACATGGCATGAGGCTGAGATAAGTCTATTGAGGGCAAGGAGGGGAAGGAGGGGGAGAGGATACCCCAGTATCCTGCAGATGCCCAACAATAGCAAGACACATTAAGACACCCATTAAGTGGGAGGCAAAGTCAGAGAGAAAGAGAGGTGTAGCCAGAATGAATGAGAGACAGATGAACAGAAAATAATATGTCAGTGCAGAAGAATAACTAAGATAGAGGGAAAGTAGAGAGACAGAAAGAAGTCAGGAAAATAGAGGAGAGGAACAACAGAGGAAAAAGCAGGAAACAGAGAGACAGCTGGCACTCTAGGGCATGGTGGATGGATAGCTCCTTGTTAGCATAGGCCTGACAGGCTGATGAGACGGCTGCTGTCAGCTGGTGCTAGGGCCAGGCTATGTGAATTTGGGCAATAGGCCGGGCAGAGGCTGGGCTTGAGAGCTGGGGGGCCTCGGCAGATGAAAGACGTGGAGGGTGGTGGGGTGGCAGCGGTGGTGGGGGTCCTCCCAACTGACTAGTTAGAGGAAGGGCCGATGCAGTCCTATTATACGGCCCTATGACAAGGCTGCACGCTCGACTGGCTCCCGCCCCAGCGCCACCGCCAACCAGCCTTTTAAAACAGTGGTACCATTCACCTCCGGTCACGAAACAGCAATAAGTCAACTGACGCATTGTTGTAAGATCATGATTTATTCCTTTGCTGTTGGCTGCTTGCGAGACGCGCCGGCCGTGTACCGACAGACTGACACACTGGGTTCACCGGAGGCTTTAACACAGACAGCACCTTGAGCAGGCAGAATAAATGCAGTATATCTTTGTGGTGTGTGTGTGTGTGTGTGTGTGTGTGTGTGTGTGTGTGTGTGTGTGTGTGTGTGTGTGTGTGTGTGTGTGTGTGTGTGTGTGTGCGCGTGTATGTGTGTGCTGTGTGTGTGTCTCTCCCTATTTCCACTTTCTATTCCCTGTTTCTCTCTCTGCTTGGCTGAGAGGCTGGACAGGCGGAGGTGGTGAAAAGCAGCTGGATGGTACTAACGATGTTACTAACAATACCTTCTCTCATACATCGTCTATCTGTGGCAAGCAGACTATAGAAATATTACCTGTCCATCCAGTGACTGCTAACACTCCCTTTAACAAACATTCTGACAATTTCTGACATTAATTATATATTTATCATACTTTAGGATATTTGATCACAAGACAGCGGTGTGGATAATGAGTGGGGCTCTTTGCAGTTAAGTATGTAGTATCACAGCAGTCACTTCCACTTGAACTAGGAGGTCAATCTGCCCAACAGCAAAAAATAACTCATCACAGGAGCAGTAATAACACTAGGCCTGCAAGTAATCCCAGTGGAGATGTGAAAATACCTTTGTACTACACTGCCTGACATATACCGCTACCAAACCAAAACACCTCTCCCTGAGGAAGATGGATGGATAGACAGATGAGTGGATGAAGGATTGCAGAGGATAAAAGGCTTATAGAGGTAAAGGTCTGACGTGGAAGCTCTTAAAATATCCTGTCGGCATATGTTTGTTAAAAAAAAAAAAACAGCAAAACATTTGTCTCCATACGGCAGAAAACTATAAATCTAAGGCAAGAATCACAACCACTGCCCCTCCTTCTGCTAAAAAAAAAAAAAAAAAAAAACACCTTCACCCTTGGGTCTGATAATTTACATCATGTAACCCTAGTGTCACACCACAGTTTGCTGCCTAGATCCAGAGCTGAGGTGCTACTGGTCTTAGGAACAGAGGCGAGACAGGTGAAATTCTCTGAGGGCTGGGTAATTTTATTTTTCTTTTTTTTTTTTACAGCTTCTTCTGATTACGGTTCCTGTGGGATTCCTTGGGTCCCATTCCCTCCAGCACCCATCACCACCACAGGCCCCTGCGGCTGTACAGTGTTCTTAGTGTTCTGCAGCCTTGTAGATACGGAGGCAGGACCAGCTCCACTAAAGATACAGATAGGATTTGGATGACATCACTTCCCTCTCCCATCTCATCTGTCATAAACATTTGGCTCTGCCCCATCAGCCACAAAGATAAGAGCAGGAGGATGGAATGAGAAACATAGGAAGGAAGAGGGGGAGAAAGACAGAGAGATTTCCTCCCTCATAGAGACAGACAGAAGTGGCTTTAAATTATGTGAGAGAGTTAAGACATGCAATAACAGATAATTTAAAGCTTTTTGTCCAGTAATGTTTTGCATGTACAAGACAAATAGTCAAGTATAATCTAGCATTAGTGTGAATTTCACAGTGTGTCAAAGCATGGTGATAGTGTGGCTGTCTGACTGCAGGATGCCCAGGCAGGGGGGAGGGGTGTGGGGGTGAGTGGTGGTGGTGGTGGTGGTGTGGTGGGGATTAGATAGATCAGTTGAACTCTCTCTGCAGAAGTGGCATTGCCATGTCAGATAAATATTCTTGTTGCACTATTTAGGGTTTGATATCCTGCTGGAATATTGATGAAGAGCCTCATGTTCAATCAAGAAAAGAGTTCCAGCATTTATAGCTAAATCAGTATCTGAAGGCCATATGAAGCCATAAATAATAACACTGACTCTTTCTGACTATAAATTAGCCATTTTTTTGCGAGTAAGGTCCTTCAAGGATCCTACATTATCTAATATCACAGCATAATATTTTATGATTGAAACATTCACCTTAACTTGAACTAACTGTGTAGGAAACTTATTCCAACACAGACATCAACAGTGTTTTGAAAACCCATAGTAACTTTGTGCATGACAGACCAGAGATGTTACAAGAGAGAATGACTTGGAGGGAATGGACTCACAGTGCTAAGCTTGCTTGAGGTAATGATGATGCGCCGTTCGTGAAGCATACTGGCGTAGAGCTGAAGCATGTTGTTGACATCCACAGCCACAAAGTACTCTGTCAGGTTCCTCTGGAAAAAGACAAGAACAGAAGGATATGCAGGTACATAACAAACTGTCCTCACACAACTTACAGTAAAGTGTCAATGCCACAGACAGTGAAAGTGCCAGAGTGTGCCATAAAGAGAGACATACAGTGCTGGTTGAAATAGGACTTGGACTAACAATTCTGCACATACTGCTTTCGCTGTAAAATTAAAGGGATAAGAAATACAGAATTAAAGAGGTTAAAGGCTTTGTGCCGTNACTAACAATTCTGCACATACTGCTTTCGCTGTAAAATTAAAGTGATAAGAAATACAGAATTAAAGAGGTTAAAGGCTTTGTGCCGGTAATCCATCTGATTTAGTCACTTTTGCACAATAGATGTCAAAGTTTTGTAAATTTGTCTGATTAACAGTTTTCATCTAGGATCCCATGTTAGAAAAGACAGATGCCTGACTTAAACTACATTTTGAATACAAAATCAACAAAAGACGAGTTCAATTTGAATCCTCTAATCCCCATGGCAGTCACTGAACTTCGGCATTAAAGGTATAAGCACCACAGGAGATAAAGCTGAAACAAGAGGATGGTGCAATAATTTCAAAAGGTGACAAGTGTATCTGATTAAATACGATTAGAGGCAGAGATGTTTTCAGAAGAGAGGGATCTTTCTTTATCTCTTTTGGTCTCTTTTTCTTTTCTTTTTCCATGAATACTTACACTCTCAGGGATGGTTGGCAATCCATTGATATCCGGGGCGATGAAGTAAGAGTGCTGCGAAAACACAAACATGGAGGAAAAAGAAGAAGGAAGGTCACAAGTGAAGCATACCACTCACACAGAAGAGAATGAGGGGAACATGGGGAAAAAGGGCCGTTCACTTTGTTCTATGATTTATGGCTCATCTTCAGCTCTGTCTATATGAATTGCTGAGCTGGTGTCTGAACTGTGGCAATGCTTTTATCAGGCCTACAGAACAGAGAAAGCTCAATAGCAGCTGAGCTCCCCATAGACACAGACTGGGGTGATGTCTCCAGTGGAAAACTGAGTCTTTATTTAAGCATTAAAAAGGCTTTCGGAGCACCAACACACAGACAAAAGTATGCGTGCACATGAGCACACGTGTGCATCCACACAGACACACATACACTCACGTACACTCTCACTCTCTCTCTCTCTCACACACACACACACACACACACAGGTTGTTTAGAGGATCACAGGGCTGCCTGTCTCACTTTGGGAGAGCAGGGCAGGTTCAGTGTTCAGATCAAAGGGGCCTGAGAGAAGTGCTGTTTGGAGACAGGTAGACAAACCACCAACTGAAACACACAATTGTGTCTCACTCACATTCTCCTGTATCCTTACTACACCTGCATTTCTCTAGGCCTTCACTCGACCATCTGTTGCAGGTCTTTCCTTAATCCACTGAAACATCTAATGTGGATTTTTCATAGTGTGAGCACAGTATCTAAAGTGGAATAAACAATGTTTTCACTGCATCGGTTCTTAATGACTATAATGGACTTGTTATTCAAAAGAAATAATGAACAAATAACGACTGATTATTACATAGTGTGTGCGTTTCCCCAATGGTTAAGAATTTATTAGCAGGCCCTGTGGTGGGAAAAAGGGCATCCAACACTTGAGAGAGAAAAACAGCATTGTATTTATGACCAAAGTCTCATCAAGATTTTTTTTAAATTTACACTGTCCTGACTCTCTTCTCAATCCATCTGCACTTTGACAGGCACATATATACAATAATAAAAATATAACAACAATAATAATAATGACAATGAATAATAATTAGAATATTTTTTTCTGAAATGTCAACAGTAATACATTTCATAACAAACAACATGCAAATATAAGGACAGCCATTCAAAATCAGCAGCCTCACTGCAAGTATCACCACCAAGACAGAAAAATACCTCTGATTAGAGAGATGTAAAAACACAGAGAAAAGAGAAAGCCCATCACAGTCAGATAGAAAAGTTCCACAAATTTAAAAGTGCCACTGGAAGGAAAAAAAACACATCATCAGCCTTTCGTTTATAAAAGGGTTGCAACAATTTGATTTATTGCCCAAGCCAACTCACTTGATTTAGTGCCATTTTGAGCAATGTTGGATTAATCCTACCCTTACACATCCTCATTATCCAACATTATCTAAAACAACTAACTATGTCTGGCTGTGCACACACTTAACTATAGCACATAAAGTGCTGCTAATTTATATTTTCATGAAAATTACCTTAAATTTTCAATTCTTTGAGCAGTGGGAAATTTTAACCAACTGTCAGAAATGTGATCAATTTCAATTACCATCAGTTAAAAGACTGTGGGTGACAGTCGTTGAGCGAAGAACATACTAATAGACTTAAAGATGAAGAAAAAACAATGGCAGCANGAAATGTGATCAATTTCAATTACCATCAGTTAAAAGACTGTGGGTGACAGTCGTTGAGCAAAGAACATACTAATAGACTTAAAGATGAAGAAAAAACAATGGCAGCGCATAACTACTTAGTTTATGTCTATGTTTGACATTGGGAAAATGAGTTTAATGTAAAACACACTAAAATATTTCACTCCCTAAGCGCATGTGTATTAAGTGTGAAAAATTTGAAAACAATTATCATGAGTAAACAATCGCTATATTCCCAGAGGAGGGTCACTGTAGTCGAACGAAGCTTGGAGGAGATAAAGATGCAGCGCAAACAAACACTAAACTAGAACCAACATTCAAGGCTTTGTGTTTTATATTG
>JANJYP010084580.1:0-13841 GCA_024605115.1 Rastrelliger brachysoma | reverse complement strand
AAAAAAAAACAAAGGGGAGGCAAAGGGGAATGGCAAGGAAAAGGGAAGAGGCTGCATCTCTTTGTTTACCATTCTATATTCCCATCACACATATGTACGCCGCTGCTGCATCTCGGGTTCTTCCCATTCTTGGCCCAGTCATTTCTGACAATGTTAATGATTTAGTGGAAAGCCCTCCACAACGGATGATTTGTGACATGTAGGAAGGCTCGAAACAGGGGAGGACGGGGCAGGTTTCTGTGGGGAGTGTTTGGGATCCAGAGATGCCTTGAAGATGGTGATTCATTATATTTAAGACAAGTGTGACATCCTACTTCAAGGAGGCGGCACACATATGTATGGGGGGTTGGGGTGGGGATTTTTTTTTTTTCAGGTGGCCAAAGCGGGAAGGGGTAGGTAAGTACAAAGGAATGCCTCAGTGTTTTTGGAGATGACATAGGAATAGTAGGCAGGCATATGGAGACAGCAGACTGGAAAATAATGGGTAATAGAGGAATTTAGCCTCAGGCTATGTGCCTGCTTTGCCTACTTCTGTATAACTAGTATATTTATAATTCAAATACATACCTTTAATAATTAACAACCAGTGAATATTAAAGGAGAATGCAGGATATCTTTCCTACAGATGGAGTCAGGTGAAAAATAGTATTAAATTTGAAATTTGACAATAGCACAGAACAAAGGACTGAAGAGTGAAAAACAAAAAGTTGGCAGCCATTTTTGGCCAGTTTTTTTTTTTTTTTACCTTTAGCTCACCCAATAAACAAAAGGTCTGAGTGTGACGTTTATTTTTAACACATGAAAATGAACAAAAATGATCTGAATGTCACTTGGTGAAAAAATGTGCTCATTAGCTTACACTTATATTGTAGGATGTACAATCAACAGCTGCCTGTAAATGTACAGTAGACTCATTGTTTCTCTGTTTTTCTTGGTGAATCATACCTTAAGTCAGTCAGGGGCAACTCTTTCTAGCAGTTTCTCATTCAATATTTGATTGTTGTATGGACTCATTGTGATCTTTTTCCATTCTCCAGTCATCAGCATAACAACACCAGGATTGGTCTCATGGTGACACACTTTTTGTCTGACCAAAATGAAAAAACATAAAATATAATTTGACACACACATCACATGAAGAAACATACTGACATTCAAAATGACTGTGTAGTAATCATAGATTTACATTAAACACACACGCACTGTACTCTGCAATTTGGTAAGAACTGTTACCAAACGCATTTAATGAAGAATTCCTAGTTTGCGTTTAAAAAAAATCCCAAAAGACAGCATGTTTTATAGTTTGTACACAAATGGCTCTCATAGACTGATGTTATACAAACACTAGAGTTCAACGAGAACCGAAGCATTTGCATATTCTGGATCTTAAATGTGTTTCAATTTTTTGTACAGGCCCCATGTCTATCTCTACTCTTTGATGTAGCTCATACATATTGACGACACGCTGAAGAAACCAACCATGTTAACTAAAGCATGAGCTCAATTTGTGCATCCTTTTAAAAAAAATGGCGCATTAGTTTGTCCCATTTATATTTCCAGGCTTAATTAGCAAGTGAGAGATTGGACAATTAGCTCATCCATGCTAATTGATTATAATATTACAACTTGGCAATGATAGGATGAACATAGACTCCCCGTTCCATATTTCTCCAAGGGATTGATAATATATACAATGCTTCTGTGTAATGAGGGTTTTAAAAGACCAAATCAACTGGGGAAATTGTTAATTCAATTCCACTCAGACGATACTGAGTTTTTTCAGAGCACAAATGAATTGAACGGCAGAGATGCAGGGAACTTACAGAATGGCATTGTCCTTTTTTATTATTTTGACTCACGTCCAAATAAATGATGTAGATCACTGGTTCATTTCTGTCAATGGCACAGTAGGATGTGAACTCTCAAAGACCTGATCGTATCTAGGTCATTTCTCTTCCGCTTGTAATTGAAAATCTGTTTCTGTTTCATATCTGCAGCTTTCAGAAACGCAAATACAAAACTCTCATGCAGTTTCAGAGGGAAAGGCACACTGAATATGAAAGCAATCTGGGTCTTGCTATTGCTTGTATAGAATTACACTTTCTGTCACTATTTACTGTTCTGCTGCTTATCCAACCTCGCAGTCATATAGGGCCCGCTCTATCCTCACTTGTCAAAGGTGTGGACTGTGAAACTCAGGTACGCACCTCTAACCACCATTTGCTGATGGCCCCACTTGAGCTTCATCACAATGTGTGACAGTCTGTCAGGAGCCACAGGCCGCAAAGCTGTGTAGGGTGAAAAAACTGCAGGAATGTGTGCTGATATAGCTCACCTGGAAAGTCACACTAACAGGAAGTGCACTAAGTTCCACTTTCTATTAAACAAATATGTCAAACTAAAAGAAACTTTTTGAGTTTTGCCGTGGTCATAGCACTGTTTTTGATATCTGAAAACAAAGAGCATATTTGTGTTCGGCCGTGATCTGTTTTATCTTAGACTGCCTTTTAGCTCAGGTCTTAATTATGTATAGTCTTAGGCAGTGCTCTATTTGAGAATTATTGTTCTCCATTTCTCAAAAGACATTTTTATTGAGCACATCCTTGCTTTTTTCTTGCCTCACTATGAGAACCATCTTGTTTCACATGTTCATCCTCAGGTACAGCAAATAAAAGATAAGATTAATATGTTAAACGCTGAAGTATTACACTTCTTTACTGTGCTTAATAATTAATAGCCCATCCCATCACCCTATGAATATTTACATACAAAGTGTCCCTGGGAGCCTTCCGTGCGCCAGAGGGAGAAAAGTCTGTGTGTTTATAGCATTAAACACTCAAACATCGTCACCGAAACCCCATTTCGCCTCCAACCACAAAAAATACTTACTAAAGCATTGCAAGCATTTTATTTGTTGTTGCACAATGTAACCTATTCAACTTCCATTTAGACGTGGCAAGTCAAATTACAGGTACTCTTTCTGTGCCAAACTGAATTCCCAGGATGACGCTTGTCGACTATGAACGTGAGGGGAGCAGAAATGAGCTTTCTTAGGTATTGTTTCCAGAACAACAACGTTGTTAGAATCACCTTCCACTTACTATGTCAAAGTGTCAAAGGTCTTGTTATCGAAAAAAAAAAGAATGAATCTTCTTTACCCACTGAAGACAGCATATGATGAATTGAAATATTTTTTTTTTATTATTCAGGGTGCATGCCGACTTAAAAATAAGTTTGAGACTGTGAAACTGAATAGTGGTGAAATAGAACAAACAAATTATAAATACCTAATAAAGATGCTTTGCTATAAATATTAGTTGATAAATAAAGCATTCTATCTCTCGCAGAGATTATAAACACTATATGACTACTCAGCTTCCAACTGCCTCAGCACAGAAATGCACAGTGGAGCACAATCAGATTCATAAATGTCCCACCTTTGACCTCAGGCAGAGACTCAGCAGGGTGCAAATCAGGAAGGTCCGGGGATATAACAAAATACTCCTTGTTAAAGTTGCACTGCGGCCACCATAAAGCATAGCACGAGCTAATAATGGACAAGTAGGATGTGTTATACAAATAAATATGCTGTTACTAGTGAACCTGGGCATGTTTGGCTCTGTTGCTCCCATTGGTGATATTTATCTAGGAAGGGAAGGCTGAGTGTTGTTGTTGCCTCTCTGCAGGTCCCTGAGCTCTCAGATCTCGTCTCTGTCTCCTGTGTGGATAAGTAGTGGCTGCAAAGGCAATGCTGGTCTTTGATATTTCACTCCTCATTTGAATCAGTGGTCGCTTTATTTTACAATGCCAGGTAATTACCTGGGTACCTTGCTTGATCATGTGAACTCCTGCAGAAACCAGATTGGAGGGAGGGAGGAGGGAGGGAGGGAGATACAGAGAGAAGGAGTGAAGTAAGGGTGTGTGTGTGTGTGTGTGTGTGTGTGTGTGTGTGTGTGTGTGTGTGTGTGTGTGTGTGTGTGTGTGTGTGTGTGTGTGTGTGTGTGTGTGAGGGTGGGTATGAGAGGGGATGGAAATGGGAACACATAAACAGGAAAAAAACACACAAACAAACCATCTGCATTTGTTTACCTGTATTGTTTTCTGTGAGTATTTCAAACAGATGGAGTCATGAGGAAGACATGCACTGTGTTATGTTAAGCAAGTGTGTTTTTAAACATTCAGCTGTGGATTTTTGTAGTGGGACTGTCCCGTAGTGTGAAGCCATGAGGTGACAGAAATGCATCACGCAGAAAGAAAATACACTAAGTTTATTATAACTCAAATGAACAGTGTGGTGTCGCTTGGGTTTAATCATTAAATGAGACTGGTCACAGTGGCGTGTGAGTGTGAGTGAGAGTTACTCAATGAAACCTTTTAGTGATGAGCTTGTGTGTATGTCACCATGTGCTGAGGCAGAAAAAAACACAGAAGCCCAAACCCAAAGATAGTTTAAAATGTTTTAATCAACCAGGAAATCACCACATGAAGAACAACATTTACAAGAAATCAAAATCTGTTACAGTATGTACATGATGTCGACTAAAAGAAATTCACAACTTCATACATCTTAATAACAATATTCAAAAGAAAATTGTATTTTATTCACAAGGGAAAAAAAATAACGCTGATACTCAATGGAGTTAAGCTCAGTGTTTGAAATGGTTGGATATGGAACCTTGTCAATGATGTTTATTGAAGAGGAGAGCAGTGTTTACTCTGTTGTGTGACTAGAATATCAAAACCCGTCACTCCATGTGAATGCAGCTGCGTTCAGGCTGGCTGACTGAGCTCTCCTTGGAGAAAACCAGCAGCAGACAACTTGGGTTTGGCCCTGAAGTTTAACTAAAAGACTGTAAGAACATTTCTATATGAACTCAAAAATGTATCAAAATGAATCAGAAATATGAAATAAAATCTAGGACTAAAACATTACCTGTTTAATTTAAATGTAGAAATACACCTCTAGTTTCACTTTCCCTCTTTCCTTTTTTTCCTCTTCTCACCTTTTTTAATTGCAGCTATGAATAAAGTATCAATTCGTGCAGATATTTTCCTCGTGACTTTGGAGGATATATATTTTTCTTTTTTTTTCCTTTCTTTTTTTTAACAGTCACGTTTAATGTCACTCACACATTTAACGCTGAATGCATTATTATAGTTGTGGATAAGTTTGCAGGCGCTCGGAGGCTGCATAGTTTTACTCTTGTGCATTTTTTTTTATCCCCTTCCTATCCTAATCATATTGGAACCAAGAAAAAAAAAACCTCCACACTTTCACACCCTCCCTCCCTTCTTTCATTCTTCCGCACTGGACAAACAACACAAGGGCAGAATTTATATTCATTTCAAAGTGCAGAGGAGAATTAAGACAGTTTAATAAAGGCTTAAACCGCTCGGGTTGTCTCTCCAGCGCCTAAAGCCATATTTCCTCTGATCAGCGGAGGAGGGCGACTTTATTGGACATGTTTCTATTTCCAAATCCGCGTAACAGGCAGCGATGCATGTATTTCCTATAATGTAGATAAGGGAGAGAGGGTTTGATATGTAATAAAAGGTGGGTCTGTGCTGCCTGTTTAAGCCCCTTAAGCCTGATAAATGATGAGCGACAGAGGCACAGCAAGAGGGTCACCGCTATTAACTCCTTAGTTTCCCGGCCTCCACTTAAACTTCTCTCAATTACATCTGGTAATGTGGCTGAATATGGGCCTTAAATGCTTCGATTTGTTCAATCTAACTGAAAGATATATGTGTAAAAAAAGGAGAATTCATAGCCAAATATCCACAGCGCCTCAGGAGTGTTAGGGTGTCAGGGGGAAACACAGGGATTACCAACACATGCACACCAGGTATTCTGGGACAAACACCCAATGCAAGCTCATTAAATCAGCATTTGGTGTATCCGCACAGGCGTTTACGACGGGCTCTAATCTTGTTGGTGACCTGCTCCAACTGTGTCACTGGCGAGCAAAGCAGAGAGGCTGCAGACTAGGCGAGGAGTTTATGTGGCCAACGATGACTGGAAAATATTCATTTTTGTCACATGTGAGAAAAAAACACGGTTCGCTTTGAAATTCGTTTGGAAAATATCCCTTTGTAGTGTCATGCCTGAAAAATAAAGAATTTTATCGAGGTTTATCGAGAAGCATTAAAAATGTTATTTAATAACGATGGTATTTATTTAATATAGGCTAATGTTCTTTATTTTAACACGCTGTTTTCCATTTAAATAAAATAATAATATTTTTTACTGTGTTTCAAGTTTAATTTTCTTCTTTTTTACGTTTTAACATATGAGACATGCAACGATAGATTTTAAACTCGTACAAATTAAACGAATAATGAAATAATCACACGAGCATTATATTTATAATTAGATATAAACCTGCAAATAATTCATTTTTTTAAATATGAAAATAAATTGTACAATGTAATGAATTTAAGATTAGTATTGTGCACATAATTAAAGGCAAACTTCGACTAATGCAAACAGCATTTTTCTTGTTGGCGTGACACTGACAATTAGGTATTATAACCTCGTCGATTAAAAATTAGAAGAAACAAATATTATAAATAGACAAACAAACGCACAAATTAAAATCTTTATATTGTAATATTTTTCTTCCCAATTCTGTGGTGCTAAAAAATTAATTATTTGATTGCAGTCCTCTGGTTTTAATTTTAATGTTTAATTTTAATATCAATGTTGTTGTATTTTATGGACACACTGTGCACATTCAGTTATCTTTCGTGGGCCTTTCTCCATTTGTTGCAAGGCTCTCCTCACATCGCCTTCCGCTGTGGCCGCCAGGTGTCGCTAGAGGGCCACATATTTCTCAGATACTCGATTGATTCTTTGAAAGGAAACGCCACAGTTACATTTTACGTTGGACTCCTGTCTCTCTCTCTCTNTCTCTCTCTCTCTCTCTCTCTCTCTCTCTCTCTCTCTCTCTCTCTCTCTCTCTCTCTCTCTCTCCCTCCTCCCTTTACTAACCATCTGACACCAGACTCTGAGAATCGGTGGAGGGGAAAATGAGGCTTTGGAGCTGAAGAATTTACAGTTAGTCGCGAAACTTTTACAAGTATTTGAGTTGCTCACTCCACTTTCTGAAACCCTATAGTCACATTTCACTCTGGGGTCAAAAAGAGTTCAGATGCAGGGGACTGAGGTAATGCTTTCTGAAAAAAAAAAAAGGAAAACACTGAGAAGTCAAATTATTATTAATATATCAGTGATAAGATAATTTGGAAACACGTTAACAAATATGGAAATTAAATGTAGTTGGGGAGAAGAATGACATTTGGGCTTAATAGCAAATATGCCTAACTTTAATTGCGCTCGAAATTTTAATCTTTAACTTAAATTATGCATCATCAAATTGTGTTTGCGTGTGCTTTATATTTACGTAAATGAAAGAAATGGCCTGTAAGGTTTCAGCCTTCCGATCCTCTCTAGCAGCCAGTCTATGATCCATTCTTATCTGAGCCCCCCTATACATTAGCTTTGCTAATTTACATAATCTCAAATACTGAAGAGGGCCAAAGAAGAACAAAGTTACAAACAAGATTAGGGCGATTTTATTTGTCCCTGCGGTTGAGCGCCGATTGTTTCTGCAGGAGTGTTTAAGGTCACTAAGAGGATTTGAAGCTCGTTTCATATCAGTGATCTTTTTGAAGGAATTAAATCAACAATGCATTTCTCTCTCCATATTTAGCAACAGGCCTTGGTGTGTGTGTGTGTGTGTNGAGAGAGAGAGAGAGAGAGAGAGAGAGAGAGAGAGAGAGAGAGAGAGAGAGAGCCCTGCAACAACCAAGCCCTGCAGGGTAAGAGGGATTGTAAGTCCTGCAAAGAGTAAACACAGGAGTGGAAGTTCAGTGCTGGCGCTCAGGTCGCAGGCAGGCGGTCCGTGGCGCACCTTTTAGGATGTGACATGCAGTGGATCTTTAGCCTGGTGATTGTCCCAGTAGTGTTTTCCTTGAAATGGATCCTCTCCCCCTTAATGAATCCAAACGCAGCTGGCCATGTCCCACACGGACACCGAGAGCTTTAACCCTAAACTGACCTCAATTTGACACCACCAGATGAAATTTTACCGCCTGTTAATGCCATCCACTGATTTTTTTTTTCAAACGTTGTGTGTGCGCACCTGAAAAGGGCCGCTACGTGAAGACATAAGAAAACTACTTAAAATGTGTAATTGTCTGTGAGAGGTGTCCTTGTGGGATTATCAGGATTGTAAACGCGCTCAGGTTATAAGCAGGGGAGTTAAGTTGGCGCAGGCCTTGTTTATGAGGGAAAATTAATTTCAATTAACTATTGAGTGAATGATGATTAAGATGAAATTAGCAAATTAAACACCGACTTGTGTAACACACTATTTATGCCTTGTAAAAGGATATTATTAGGCGAAATGAACTCAACATTGTTAATTATGACGTGTTTTTTTTAGTAGCATCCATTATAGTCGTTAATAAATCGTTCACAAAAGGAGGAGTTTTAAAATTTCACGCCGTTAGGAAGTTTTATAGGGAAGGCTTTCTGTAGAACCGTACATTGGACACGCATAATTAGCCTCTGCTATTTTCACACGCTCTTCGGGTGTTTACATCACTCTCCTCGGGGGCAAATCACATATTTCTACGATAAATGTGCAAAAAAAATGTCGGTAAAAAGCTTAAGATCTTAGTATAGTGTATTTAAAAATTCGTTCGAGATTTTCAGATTTTTTTAGGGTGCTGTACTATACGAATTAACAACAGATGAATCATAAATATGTAAATATATTCACTTTATATCCTGTTTTTTGGTACTCCATTCTCAAAACTTCACTTCCCCTCACTGCGTCTGGAAGGACGTGCGCTCTCAACAAAAGCGGTAGATACAGTATAAGGTTTACTTACCATGGTTGTCCAAAGGAGGAGGATGAAAAAAAAGTCAAGCGGTTAGAGCGCAAATCAACGTGAACGATAGTATTTAGCTTATAAGAGTATCAGTCTTCAGTAGTAGAGTCTGCCGGGCTGGTAGTGTTTACAGAGTGTAAGAGAGACTTGGAGATGGTGAATGCCTTGGCTCTCTGCGCACCGCTCTGCAGCTCCTTCCCGGGGTATTGCACGTTGAAATGTCCACACAGCCGTTTGTCAAACCCTGCAGTCCTACACTTCCCACCCCCCTTTATGCCAACAAACATAACTGTTGTCACGGATTCATTTATTAAATCTTTTTCTTTTCTTTTTTAAACTGCTACTTCTGCAGTCGACCCTGAACAACTCTGCTTGGTATTTTGTTTGTTGAGAGAGTTTATTGACCCTCCAACGGTAGCCACAGCCCATCTCCTTGAGCGTGTGTCTACTTTAATCCTAACCTGTGAATAATTAATTTCCACCATCAAAAATGTCACGGAGCCATAAATGGAGCCTTTATGTGAGAACCTATCAATACAGCCATGATGCTATATTAGCATTGATGGAGCTAAATATTAAAGGGGATAGATGGCCTGCTTCTGCTTTGTGCGTAAAGAGCTCAGTCTCCAAAAAGGGCTTCACAGCAATCGATGGCCGGAGAGTTGCTCCTCCTCTAAACTTCAATCTCCTCACATGATTGATGATCTTGGGGAGCTTTGATAATTGACTACTCTGAGGTAAGGCACAGATTTCTATCAAGAGAGGGGATTGGACGAAAGAAACATACAAAATTACTTTCTCCAAACCTTTTTTTTTACCTCTTGGAAAAGTTCATTCTAGGCTTAGAGGGGTGCTGCCTGTCGTTTAATTTGCAAAACGACCAGCACCATAATTAGCTGTGAGATTATGAGGTATTACTGAGATATTACGAAGACACAGCAGCTTATAAACACCAAACAGATAACAAGTAAGCTTCATGCTCATATATTAAACTCAACTTTCATAAGATGTCGTGGTAATTTTAACCGGAGATGCCCTATAACAGTTTCTTTTACTTCTATCAGTAACTGAGAATGCAGAAAAGTGTATTCATTTAAAAAAAAAGTATGTTACGCTGTGCGTAAAAGTTTGAATGCGTAATTATGCTTTAAAATCAACTTTTCTTTTTGCTATAAATAATTTGAAGTGAGTCAGTGTTTTTTTAATTCAACTCAAAACAGTTGCAGCCTAAGTGTCCGCGCAGCTAAACCTCCCTCATGCAGCCTTTTCTGCTTTTTCTTTAGGACTCTTCTCGGTGAAAAGGAATTGGGTGGGAGTTGGAGCTGTGTTTGGCTTTTACCACCAGTGTGGAGTTGAAGCCGTCCCTGTGCCTCGCATATACTCTGCATATCACAAGATTTGGTCTCTCCTCTCTCTTTTCTGGAGCTGCTGTAGGACTGGCTATGGCCACCACTACTTCCGGGATCCGTCATTTCATTCGCCCACCGCTCAGCGCTGCGAACTGACTCTGTTTCTATAAGCAAGCTAGCAGCCAACCTGCCAACACTCGCTGACACTCACTCATCTCAGTCTCGCCAGATAGACGAAATACCTACGGGGGAAAGAAAGGAAAGATCTGAATCGCAATCTCTTAATTTCTACTGCTTTTCCCCCTTTTTTTCTTTTTTTACAGTGATAATAAAACAAGATAGCGATCTGGAGGCATTAAAGGAGACGCGGACTTGCGGGATGAAAACGGACTAAAAGATTCGTCCTTCTCTTGAACATCATCACCAACCGTCATTCATTCATTACCTTGACAACCTCTGGCTTTGATTGACAGCTGGAGTGGCAAAAAGCCATGAGACACGACAGTTTAGTTACATGCAGGTTGTTGATGGGCCGATTGTAACCTTCACTTTGGCGCATTTTTTATTTTTTTTCCGAGGAAAGAGGGAAAACAAGAAAAATTGCAAAACTCCCTGATGCTACGATTTCAACTTAACCACACTGGCGAATAGGAGAATTCGCAAAGTTGGTTAAAAAGGGAATCTTGCCACTAAATCACTTTCTAACCGGGACTGGGATATTAAATATACGACAGATTCAGGAGTTTATTGGAGCGCAGCCTGATGGCGCAAAGGGTAGGTTTTAAATCTCCTACACTTACCTGTTCAAATCCACTGTAGGGAGGCCCTGTATCGCTAACCTCTTGTCGGGTGGTGGCAAATTTACAAAGTATTCCTATCAAAGCCGCTATATTTGACATTTTTGCGGCGCCCTTACTCTTCAAGCAAAGTGACAGCCTCTGCTTTTACCGACAGCCTCCGCGACAGTCGTGAAGCAGTTTCACAGGAGACTCCAAACTAATTCTCTCTTTTTTCACCCACCAAACGCCCATACCAGGATCACCAAAGTTATAATGTTTTTGGTAATGACAAACCGTTTAGTAGATATTATACATGGCACTTTCTGCCCTGGCTGCAGCGCATTTTCAACGCAACAGCTTACTGGTTTCTGCTTTGCGTATATTCAAAATGAGACGGCATGCTTTCTGTACTTTTCACATTTGTTTAAAAAGTAACAGGGCAGCTCGCTGACTTTTGCTCTGATTTTGTTCCCAGTACGATGAGCTGGCCCATTACGGTGGGATGGACGGAGTCCCGGCGTCGATGTACGGGGACCCGCATGGTCCCCGGCCGCTTCCCCAGGTCCACCACCTGAACCACGGACCGCCGCTGCACGCCAGCCAGCACTACGGAGCACACGCTCCTCACCCAAACGTTATGCCCACCAGTATGGGCTCCGCTGTCAACGACGTTTTAAAGAGGGATAAAGATCAAATTTATGGGTAAGGTTTGCATGGACCAAATATGTTTTTTCCTTCTAAAATATCAGCTTTTCTGTAAGTTACTATTGTTGAAGTTTCTCTCCCACCACTAAATTTAAATAGTGTTTTGTGCGGCACTGACCGCAATTTTGCAGCTCCATTGTTGGTGAGGGGAGTTTTGTTAATGTGAAATTTTATACGCTTTGTAGAAGGCATCGTCAAGCCTCCAGTAAGTAAGCCCAGAGCTTGAACTACAAGCTTTGAATTAAAAAGGAAGCTCTCTCCCTTTATAGTAGCCCAAGCTCGAAAGTCACAGACTGCACGGAAATATATAATAAAAACAATTCTCAGCAACACTGCATTTGCTCACATATTATTAAGATTGCTTAATATTACAGAATACTAAACTTAACTATCCTTAAAATAATCTAGCACATTTTAAACGTTCTCGTTGTTGTCTGTAAAAAAATTCTTTAATGTTTTCAAATAAACACACACACACACATAGGACGTGATACAATGTCCAGTGTATCTTTATAAATGTGTTATTAGCAGATTATTCTCAAATAATTAAATAAAATGTTTTTAGATGTCGTTGCTGGTGGTTGCAAAACGTGTTTATAGATATTTCTCACTCTCAACCGTGAAAGTGCTATAATCCACAAAGTATCATTACAATCAGGGATTCAGACAATCTTGTTCATCTCTGCTCTCGATTTAGATGCGGAATGAAGTTTAGCTTCATTTGTTGTTGACATAAATATACATAGATGACAAAATAAACTGATGCCAGTTTTATTACTTAAACACTAGTTATGGAAATATCCCCTTTACTTGGAATTATAGTTCAGATTAAATAATATATTTTTGTTGAATGTATGTCTCATGACTGGAAGTAATAGTTTACAGTTTTTAAATTAATTCCCACATAACTGTTAAAGTTATAAGCCTGTTAAAGAAGAACATTTTAAGTCTTTGGCGTGTCAGTTGAAAAAAAAAGTAACTCTGCCAAATTATTTTATAATAACGTTTTTGTGCTTATGGCTGATAATTTATCCAAAATCTTGGTGACATCTGTCACGTGTATCAGTTTTGTTTTTGCAGTTTTGATGACTTCTCAGCCTTTTCAGTGAGTAAGTTACTAAAAGAAATGTCAGTCTTAACTAGTCGATTAATATCATATTGGGTCTAAAATTCTTACGTTCATCCCGAACGAGTAGTAAAAAAAAAAAAAAAAAGCCAGATGCGCAATTATGCTTGCTCCCAACACAAAACAGCCTCTAAAATAACATCTGGTACCCAGAGATATTATTTTAGTACTTTTATTCTTTATCCTAACCTGTTGTCACTTGTTTTAAGAGAACTGTGTAAAATTAAGCAGTGGGAGAAAAGTAAAATTGCCTCATTAAACAGTGTGATATTTTTTTAATTTCGTGAGGAAAAAGTACGATTTTTGGCCAGAGAGAGAACAAAAATGCAGGTTGATTGGACACTTTTTGCAGTGGGCATTGTGGAGCCGGTGTACTGCATGTACTTAGGCTGTGTTTCCCCTCTTGCAGTCACCCTTTATTCCCACTGCTCGCACTGGTTTTTGAGAAGTGCGAGTTGGCGACATGTACTCCGAGGGAGCCCGGCGTAGCAGGCGGCGATGTCTGTTCCTCAGACTCCTTCAATGAGGACATTGCAGTCTTTGCCAAACAGGTCAATTTCAAAATATTAAAAATATGTATTGTGGGTGTTGTGGCTGGCATGGCGCGTAGTTTTATGCCTGCTTCATTTTTTTCAATGATTACAGCACAGTGTGTGTTCTCTGTATATTTTTAACAGAAAAGTTGTCTCATGTATGAGTTGTATGTGTTGTGTCCGATTACACCCCAGATTTTTTTTAACAACAACAAAAAAAAAAAAAACAAAAACAAAAATAGGTTGACATTCCACACCTTTCCTGCCAAACTAACTTTGACATTTGGTGTATTATTTTAGGTCCGAGCAGAAAAACCTTTATTTTCATCAAATCCAGAGTTGGATAATTTGGTAAGCGCACACTTTGACCTCTTTGTCTCACAATAATTCCCGCTTTAGTGTGGTTGTACTCTGTCTTGTTATGGGAAACTGTGTCCGCAGCATCACACAG
>JANJYP010084526.1:0-23692 GCA_024605115.1 Rastrelliger brachysoma | reverse complement strand
GTACTAGTGTAAACTGCTGTGCCGTGTTTACATCTCTACCATCTGGTGAAAGGCCGCTGTCAATACAGTTACAAAGTAGCTGTACTTCAGGCTGTTTATTCACGTTTTCTCTCTAAAGTTGAAAGTAACCTTTAAACATAACCATTTAAACATACAAGCTTTCATTTGTAATATTAAAAACAAATATTCCTTACTGTTTCCTCCAAGAATAAATTGTTACTCCTCAGGTGGTAGCTGGAACAGGATCCTGCTCTGCTGATTATACATCTTCCATAGCAACGACAACACTAAGCTGTTCGTCAATGCGCCTGCCTATCAATCTCTGCTTCTGTTTTTTGCTTAAGTGAAAGTTCATTAGTGCTTGTTAACTATCTGTAGCCATGTTAACAATTATAACATTGATTTAAAAAGGGCAGAAAAGAAATCAGCCATGGAGCAACACAAAAGTTTCAGTGTGGTGGCAGGGTTTCACAAACACTTCTTGGAAGAGCCCATATAGCTGGATGTGTTTGATGCGTTTTCAAAATTAAGTGGAAAAACCTCAAATGGACCACTACACGTGAGTCAATTAGTGTTGCTCCTTTGTCTGCTGCTATCAGTCTATCCATCATCTGTCATGCTACTGATTAAAGTTTTATGAACCTCTATACAACACATGATGTTGGTCCAGTTCCAGACTTTATACTTCACTGACTGATTAAAATATACAATATTTAAATGTCTAATTTGCAGAACAGATTTCTTTCATAGAAACAGAAATATTTAAGTACATTTGTCTTCTAGTTACCAGAAGAAACACTGACATTATCTTTCTTCTTATTATCCAGCTTGAGCCACAGCTGCAATAACGTAGCGAGGTAATTTATAACAGGAGTTTCTGAATAATGTTAAATTACTCAGATTAGGGAACCAATCAGTAACTAAAAAAATTCAAGTAGTTTATTCTGTTTTGTTTGGGACAATAAATGGCAACAACTGTAACAAAATATAATTAGTTTGGATTGCCAGTAAATCAATAAGTAACCCAGGGGTCTCTTTAAATACATGCGCATAAAAAAAAAATCTTTAAAATGCAAATCTATTGAATGCTCATTTGTTTTCAGACTCATCACAGTAAACCAGATGTGACCTGGTTCAAACCTTACACTTTTCTGTAAGGTTTAAACCAGAAAAATAAAAGTCTGGTGTACTTTTACCACTGGATGTAGCTTCAACAAAAATGCCCAAATCCTCATGTAAATGTGACTTGACAGCTTACAAACGTCACTTTACTGGCACTGAGAGGAACAAATCAGCCTCTAAAAGTGTTACAATGATGAATGCAGGTTAATTCTGCTGGGTATGCTGTTGAGTGCCTGTTATGCAAGAATCAGATGGTGTGTGTGCTGTGTCACCTTTGGATAATCCCCTTACATTGTTCAATTTATTAAAAACACATAAAAAACTCAGCAGAAGTGTAACACTTCAGACGGAAAATACATTTAAAAAAAAAAAAAAGCACAAGTAAATGTTATTTTAGGAAATACTATTCAGAGCCACATGCTAAAATCCGAGTATTTGCCACCCACTGTGCAACCACACACACATGCACACACACACTTACACAGCGGGAAGGCACAGTATGACCCAGCACTACTGTGTAATCTTAGTCACATGCTGTGTACAGCAAACAGGGCCAGGAATCCATTTCTGCGACCCAGTTCACTTCCCTGTGCCTTTGCCCTGTCTGGCCCAGCTTGGCTCAACTGGCTGCCAGGTGATCCTCTGCTCTATATCCATTTACTGTAAGAAAGTGCAGCTGAGAGGAGCAACTCTGAAAATCTGAAAAGCATGTTCTCCATGAGGCTGTGGTAGTCAGTGTATTTATATAAGCCTAAGTGAGCTTCTGCAGTTATCCAGTTGTGTCTTCTACGTGTCTCTTGATGACATGTTGGCTGAAGAGAAAACAATGCACATAAACCTCTTAAAACATACTTATTCCCTTTCAGATAAACCAGGAGGGACAACTTCTAAAAATCAAGTGAACTATAAAAAAAATAGGTATTAATGATTAAAAAAACTACACCATGTACTAAACAATTACAGTATAAAAGCAAAAAGCCTAAACAAAAAGGTAAATAGGCTGCTCTCACAGGATCTTGATTGTGAATGAATTAATTCACATAAAATAGAGAATATACTATATTTGTCAAAATGTCTTATGCACTGGATTTGAGTGACAAAATGATTGGTTTTTAAGCATGACTAACTGCATTTTCAATAGTATTTTTTAATTAGGTTTCCTTGCGTTTGGGAGATCTTCAACTGGCTGGCACTATTATCATCTCATTTTGTTGCTAGTAGCAGATGGAAAGAATTGATCTGTACAAATTGTCACACAAAACAAACAGCATATTGCTAACTGTAATTTCAAAGAGCAACCACCAAACTAGCGTCTGGTTAAACAGGACCAAAGTGATATTTGGAAACATGCTTACATGCTGTTCAAAGTGTTGCAGCTGAGCACCTAATTAACCATCGAGCTGTCAACGAATATCAGCCGCTCATTTCCCCCCTGTAAATATGGCTTGTTAAAATAAGATGTGCTCATGTTTAAGTTATCATGTTTGGTTGTTGTTTACTATTAAAAAGGATTGAAATGTAACATGCCTCATATTGACATTTAATTTAACAATTAGATATTATATATTATCTTTCAAGATTTTATTTAAACATTGTGAATCTTGAATGTTTAAAGTTTTAAAAAATTCATGGCACTAAGTATTTTACTAGGGCTGGGCAATTTAACGCGTTATCACTAGTTAAAGCTAACAGTTATCTTACCTCACGTTAATGCAGTTTTCATTATTTCTTTCATTACTGTAAACTTCGCTCAATGCTTATATTTTGTAAAAGTCTGTTGCTTACTGAAGCGATTCCCTGGGTATTCCTATTCCCTGGGTATTTTTAAACCTCAAATGCAGCAGAGTTTCTCCTGCGGTCTGAAGTGGTGCTTCGGGGTCAGAGCATCCACGGAGATTGCCGAGCACCCATGTGTGTCAGCCTTCACTTGTCATTGATTTGCTAATGACCCCCCTGCTACCTAGCAACACTTTGCATTGAGATGTCAGATAAACCATTGGACCCTTTTGCATTGCATTGACATTAGCAGGGCGGCTGGGGAGTGCGCAGTGGGTGACAGTGGGGGGGAGGGAAGCGTAGTGCAATTTCATCTTGTGAATCTTAGCAAACTTCAGGAAATACCTAAATGTGTGTCCTTAAATTAGTCTTTGACATCACTTGTCATTTTTTACCGGGCTGCTCCTGTAGCAGGTTTTTCTTATTTTTCCTTATTTCTTAAACCTGTGGTTTGAACAAAGCTATCAATCATTTACATTGTGTCCTCCCAATGTGCCTTAAATGAAGCATACATGCAAGCACAGGTGTACTTCCCTCCTAATAGCATATACACACCACCGGTTTTTGTAATTATGTATGTTTTTTGTTGGTTTGTGTTGCCATGGTTTTATAGCAGTAAAAATGAGAGAAAACAGTTTAATAAACTATTGAACTGAACAATTTGCCTGCCTTACAATTTTACGACTTGGAATGAAGTTGGTTCAAAAATTTGATGCGGTTGAGCCACTTTTGTCACTTTATTGTAGTTTAGCTTGCTGCATTTCTTTGGTGGGTAGCTTCAGTGTAGTGAGGCTTCATTTATTGTAACTTGTAGCTTAGCTCACTACATTTTACAAGTAGCTTGCCCCAAATTGCCTATACACTACTTTTAAATTCAATGTTGGATTTTGTGTAATTAATCACAATTAAAATTTTTAATTGTTGCCGAGCCCTATATTTTACAGATAAAATGGAATGTATAGTTTTATTTATCCCCCCCATCACTTCTTTTGCTGACCTAAAATATGGTCTGAACTGTCTCTCAAAACCACAATACAATCCAAATCCTGAGTTACCAATTAGGGTAATTTTTTCATCCCATCTTTTGCTTGACTTATCAAAATAATGTCTGACTCTAAAAAAGGTCCTGATTTTCTTCCTCTTCTTGTACTTATACTTGTCAAAGGTAAACCTTGTGGCATCGCTGCTCTGAATTTTCGAAGACAGGAATCAAGGGGAGGATGTTTGGAGGACTGGAGTATCAGCAATCCAGCCCACTCAGCTGCCACTCGGCCACTCAAGATTTGTGAAGTGGATCTACGCTAGCACAAAAGACCAGCTAAACACCGAGCCCAGATGGCCTCTGAGGATTCTTTCAAATGTGCACCACATTGTAGTCTTCCTCCTACAGCTGGCTTGACAGCTTGGATGCAAGAATGAATCAACAAGACTGCAAAAATTATGTGTTGAAGTTCAAAAAGACTAATGGAAATGTGAAAGTTTGCTCCACTGTAGAGCTCTTCAATAGTGGGCAACATTTACATCCACCACCTGTGCACTCACATTACCTTTACAACTAGCTGAGTGACTTTGTGAGTAAAGTATAGAGCATGAAGTAGAATTCGCTCAAGCTGAATATTAAAAATAACCACTGGTGGAGAGATGCTGGCAGCAAACCTTGGTCTTGCACTACAGCCACAAGACAAGATACAATTTGACAAGATACAAAGTCTGAGTCTTATCCAAACTGCACAGGTGCAATGTGAATTATTGGCTTGTAATATTGTAGTTGTGTGAGAGCAAACAGCACTGTCCTCCACAGATGTTCAAATACTACTACACAAGGCCCAGCACACATTTCATTAAAAAAATAAAATAGAAGAGGCCTATTTGTGCATAGGACAGAGAAAATTATGAATTAAAAAAAATAAATTCTGCATAGAAAAGTGAACCTGAAATAAGGCTGAGCAATATGCAATAATTATTGTCATTTCCTGGTTTTAAAGAATTAACTGTTCTAGCTATCCCAATTATTTGCTTTTGCCCAATTAGTCATAACACATGACTAATTATTATTTATGTTTGTTATGCGTTTCATTGTTTAAATATTAAGCTAAAGCACCAACAGTCACACCCACAGTAGTGATAGAAGTATTTGGTTAAAATAACATTGTGTGATATTTCATTTTGAACTAGCCATATCTTGAAAAAATTACAGACACCAAGCACTCAATAGTCGGAGCCATCCTACAGTGATACGACCATTTCTCAGTTTTTTTCTGTCCTACAGAGTTTCCTGTTGAGATAAACAATTGAGGGCTTTGAACCTGACTCACAAAACAGATTATGATAATGTAATGTAGGACTTTGTGGAAGCTTTACAAAAGCATAGAATACATATTCCTACAGATAACTGAAACTTTGATTCTCCAATGTCAAAATTGTAAATGTGACATGACTTATCAGAACTAAAAACTAAACTAAAAATTTCTTTCTGTACTCCTTTTTGTCACTATTACAGTCACTTGAGGAATTATTTGCATCTGGTTTGTTTTGTGTGTCTGATGTAGATCTGCTGTCTCATTGTCTCTGCTGTCTCATTTTTTTTAATGTGGGAACTTAAGTTCTGGTGAGATTCACAAGGATATTTCTGTCATGTAAACTGAATTATCTGAAATGCACCCCTCCTGATTTTTTGTAACTGTACATTATGATTTGGTTAACTGCTGCTGGTGGGTCAACACAACGGTCTAGTTGTGATGTAGCCATACCTTAATACCTTATACAGAAACTTCCCTAACTGGTCAAAATAGTTAAGTAGTGGTCTCCAATGAATGTAGAATCTATCAGATGAACCTCGAAGTGTGAACTTGATCTTCTAGAGTTTCAGAAAGGATAGAATATCATGTAGCCAGACTTTGATAGATGGTGGTTGGGGGGGCTTCCATAACAAAAGAATTCTTCTGCACGCGATAAGAGAGGCGAAGGCTATGACATTATTTTGAGTGGCCGTAGTACAGAGGTCATCTGGGGGTCTGCCAAAAATGGCCATGAGAGGAGTTGGAGTCAGGCTTATGGCTAATACATCAGAGATCATTTTTGAAGAATAATTGCCAGAAGTGAGTAAGAGTTGAATTTAGAGTTTTTTCCTTACTATAATGTTATCTATAGAGGACCTTAAATTGTACTAAAGAGGGAGTCTAGTGCAGTTGGACAATGAGTTAACTGCTCCTACAGCCCCCTCCCACAGTGCCTCAGAGAAATTCAATTGGAGTTCTGACTCCGAATGCATCCTGATCTTATTTAGAATAGACTTATTACTTGAGGAAAGTATCCCATATAAAAAGGAGATATGGCCCCTCGCCAGGGTTTTGGACCTAAGAATGAGAACTATTCCACTGGGTGTTGGGATATGTGGAAATGGCGTTATGTGCATTTTTGCAAAGTTCCACAACTGAAAATATGGAAAGAAGTCTGATCTATTCAAATCAAGCAAAATGCAAAGATTAGTTGACTGAACCTTGAAAACAAACCATCAATATACAAGTCTCCCAATTTACATAGCCTTTGACGTTCTAAGATAGTGAATTGATGGTCTGTCTTTGCTGGAATAAACGTGTGGTTGTTACAAATAAGAGTTGCTAAAGGCAGGGTAAGTGATCCAAAGTGGCGTCTTATTTGTGCCCAGAAAAGTATTGAATGCTAAAGCCAACAATGATAAGGAGCAGGTGAGTCTCACACCGGCACTAGCTAGATTGCTCTGTTGCTCTTCTTAAAGTTTCTTCCCTCTTTTAAAATGTTTTTAGGGAGCTTTTCCTTATCCAACTCAAAAGGTCCAAGGATAAAGGATGTATTTCAGCACATAAAAATGTGTGATACTGAGTCAATTAAATTAAATTGACATGTGGCTATCCTGGTTATTGTGTAATGTCTTGTACTGTAAACTCATATGGGCTGGACACCAGAAAAGGTCTGGAACACACACACAAAAAAAAAAAAAAAATCAATCCAGTGGCACAAGCACAAAAAACAACTTGTGAAACCTTGATGAAGCTGGAACATGTTGGTCTCACAAATAAATTGTTCTTTATATGAAACATTTCGTTTCATACAGTTTCAGACATGCACCTTGAAGAAGCTCTATCACAAGTCGGAGTTAACTGAATAGCAGTGCCATCTGGAAATCAGCCCACAAATTAATTAGATTGGGAGCTGACAGACAAACTTTTTGGCATTAAAAGCTGAGACGGTATGTTGTTTTTTATTTGTTTTTTTTAATACCAGTTTGGTGGTTTACCTCCCTCCCCCACTGGTGAAGAAGACTGCTGGGAGAGCCATTTTCTTGCCATGCTTCTGCTTCCTTACACAACACTGGTCCACGGTCCCCCTGGGGGGTCATTCTCATGGGACAATACTGAGGTCTTGCAATGCAGATTCTCCAACATAATGTAGCCGCCTACATCACTGTATTACCATATAGCACACAGTATATGTGCAAGTACATTTGACTTTTGACTACCGTATATGACAACTGTAACTGATTTTTTTAATGTGCTTTTTGTGATAATGATCTCAACCTTGCAGCATAGGCATCACCTGACCACAGTATTATGGTAATGTAGTCATCACCACAGTCCTGGCAAACACTTGAGTCAATTTAAGTCTTACTATAATGGGCTCAATTCCAGACTCATTGCATTGTCGCTTAAATACGTGTGCATATAAACTTTTTAATGGTGTGTTTGCCTTTGAGACAAACACGCATAGTAGAGTAGCCACACACACACGCCTGCCTAGCCCGGTTTCCAGGACAACCTCATCATCAGGAGCTAATAAATCCTGATGGCCAAATAAGCTCTGTCCCAGATAGTGCTACCTGGTAGCTGCAGCCTCTCACCAGCCGTATCTTTTATGGCCTTATTAATTCAAATGTTAAAGGACAGTGCCTCAGGGTGATGCATGCTTGGCCTTCCTTCACTGTGTTTTAGAGTCACAATAAGGCCCCCATATCTGAACCTTGAAGCAGCTAGTCTCCACAACACGACATATGCATAAAAATATGCTCGTTTTTTTCTCCAAAAGGATTTGAGGTGTTTAAAAAAAGAGGAGGATATGGATGGCGGCACTTGTCTTATCATGGTCACACTTGAGAGAAAACATTGACATCTCCCCTCTTTTTAAAAGATATCCAGCTTGAGCCTCGGCTACGACGACGTATCGAGGTAATTTGCAAGCAGTACTCTCTCAAATTAAATATCATGGCTCCCTCAGCAGCCACATGTATGCTACAGGCTGTATCGTGGGATTAAAAATGGCACGTTTTGTAACGTTACTCACCTGCTTGATGAAGGAGAAGACGGAGCCACACTTCCCTTGTCGGCTAGCGTTGCGTCCGATTAACTCGTCCCCGTAGTTTGTGTTGCCGGAGCGGAGCGATAGGACGAAGACAGCTGGAGGTAAAACACCAACGAACAACGAGAACAAGAGAGATGATGAGAGCGTCAAACACCGGTTTCTTCCAAGACAAGCTCTGCCTGACCGACAAAACTGATTTTTAAAGACGCGCTGCGCGTGGACAGTTTTTGCCTTTCATAAAGCCACGGGTTGACGCATGCGCATCGTTTTAGTACCTTCACCCGTCACAGCCTAGTCCGTCATCTCAGCTAATCAGGAGAGGAGGAGTGGTGACGCACCCCTCCTCTCTTTTCGTACAGCACTTCTTTTTTTCCAGTACTGACAATTTTTTTTTGCACAAGCTGCACCAGTTTTTTCCCCCTCTGTTCTGTTGTTTAATAACCAGCACATTTCCTATGATCTTTCTGCTCATCTTTTGAGGTCCTTGTAAATTGGTGTACACACTGCCATCTGATGGCTGCTTCTGTGCACTGACCTTTTTGGCGATTCTAGGATCAGACTTTGAGGGGGTTCAGCTCCTAATGAGAATTTGACATACAATGCCCTGCAATCTTAAAAATACAATAAGAATACAATTATAATGTATTTATTTTTAGGAGCACTGAGATCATAAAAATAAATACAACATGCATTTTATTCAACATTTTGTAGCTTTTGATCTATGGTAGTTCTGACTTTCTATGTTACTTTCAAATAAGCCAGTATGATGGCATAGAGGACTTAGAACAAACATATTTATCTTCTAACCATAGGTCTCCTATAGTTCAGACAAGGTGAATGATTTTTTTTGAGTATGTTATATAAATGTATATCTAGACTAAAGGCTTAATGTAGGCCAAACAAAATAAGTCATATGAGTTCAAAGTATCAAAACAATACACAGTATTACTATGTATTTTTAATTCACCTCTTGTTACACCACACGCATGCTATAATTTACTGGTATCAATCTTAGCCAATCAGCTACAGTTGAAATACACTACAACAGTGATTATTGAAAAAGAGCAGATAATTACACCACTAAACAGATGTTCAGTCCATTTTCTGGGTGTGATGGATATACATTTAGCCCAATTATAAGGCATAGCAGTGCATTCATTCTTTTTATTCATGAACAGCTTCACCCACCTGTTGATACAGTAGATCTTTGCTTTGTCTTAAAGTCCAGGTCTTCCTCTTTGAAATATCTATTGTATCTAACTATTGTACATGTATACTGTTATCCACTGCCTATTCATTAAAACATTAATACTTTTATATATATATATGTATAATTAAAGTTTTGCAGAGGTTTTATTTTATATTTTATTACCAGATGACAGAAGCTGGCATCTCAAGGACTGTGGATCAACACTAATAACAAAAGGTTAGGGAGGATCCTTACACCATTTATTTGACTGAAGCCTGCACTTACTCACTCCTCAAAAGAAACAAAAAGGAGGAAAAGCACTTTGATTGTTCAAGTTCTTAAATCTTAATAACATCACTTATTGTATGTTTTTTTTTAGCATGTGGAGGCATTTGTCCACTTTTGTGTACGATACATACAATTACATGGTAAGTGACTATGTGTGAGGTGACTTGGCATGGTTAAACCAAGGCGCATTGTTAAGGTATGAGCAGATTATAGATAGCATTTAAGATTATATGTGTAGGTGATGTGAATAATAATGACATCTCACGCTGTAAGCTGCATGGATTTTATGATGTTCCTCAGCTGGAAAAGAGATTAACAATAAACTGTGGAAGTTCACTCAAAGACACTTACTGTAAGTGAAGGGAAAGACCATTTACAGTGAAACACTTAAATTTGTTGGGGAAGTGTCTGCCCTTTAAGGGAGAGAACGTTAAATCTTACAAGAGTCAAACATAAAACACTGAAGTGCTTCAGCAGATATGTAAGGAGTAGGTCGGGGTGGTAGCGTGAGCTGCAGCCATAATGGTTGCAATGAGGGTACCAGCAGAATGATTATTAGGCTGATGAATGAGCGACTGATGAATGAAGCTGTAATTCAAGTGCAACTTCAGTCCTCCTCCAGACCTAACTCAATGCTCAATTTCAATACTGAGAGGTTGTTATTAAACCAAGCTATATTATCTTATTACAGATATATAAATGCCTGTATTATATAGAAATTTAGTTCCAGTTTCAGTTTAACTAAATTAAATTATATTGATACTGGAATATGCAGTGGTGGAAAAAAGTTTCCAGACACCCCATGCATTTCGAAATATTGCATTAAGAATCATTCGTAGGTCTTCCAGTGCAATTTCTTTTAGTACAGTCAGAACCAAAATTCTAAATAAATCTTAAAAAGACATTAAAAAAACTTAAAATTGATTGGTTCCTTAAAAATATATAAGAAATTTCAAGTATTGGGTCATTTTGGTACTAGTGATACACTAATGAGGGTCATGTTTTATTAAAAGACACAATTTTTATTGCCATGCTTCATGTCTATATAAATCCAGCACATTTGAAAGTTCCTCATATACAAAACACTGAAAACATGCCTTAGGAGATACATTTTCAGCCCACTGAGATTGTGCACATTTTTAAGGGTGTCCATTTTAGCTGATAAATATCCTGTAATTGCAGTAATGAAATATCAAAAGATATGTAAACTGTACAAAGTATAAGTTTGGTTTTGAACTGTAAAATGGCTTGCATAGTACATTTCTGGGTCATGGTTGAAGAATCCAGTTTCAGGGAAACTTATTAAAATGTTATTATGTAAAGAAAACTAGTCAGGTTATTATTGAGACAATTGCCTGCTTTGGTCTCAAACACAAAAACACAGTGACCCAAATGAACCAATAACAACTGAAGATGTGTGCTGGCATAACTCTACACACTCAGTATGTTCAGCACATTTAACATCTCACATTTGCTCTCAATGTTGTTTTTTGCGTACCTCTATGTGCTGATGAATGTCACAGTGATCAGTTGTGTTCATTCATTTTTCGTTCTTTCTTTCTTTCTTTTTTTTTTTTGCTGCTTCATCATGTGAATGCTTGAATGCAGGAGGGAAACTTAGTGAATAGATGCATTAAAAAGGAGAAGTCACAGCTGTCGACAGCATCTTTAATTAACCAACATCACAAAGGTCCTACTGTACTGTACATAATACTGCGGCACTTAGAGTCAGCATGCTCGTAGATACTGAAGAACTGAAGATAAAGCCTTAATTCAGCCTATGAACACACTTTAAACAGTCCCTTTATTTCTTCACAGTACTGTACAGATATGCATTGTCAATCTGACCAGTTAGAGATAATCTGCCATCCTCCAAAATACAAATTAAAGCAATATTTGAACAATCCACTTAAATTCTGTGAAGAGCTGTTACTAAACTTGATTTTTAATCAATAACTGTAACACAGATTTCTTAAACAAATATTTAGATGGATATTTCTGGCCTACTGCATCACCCAGTGCAAAACAGATGAGACCAATACTACGTGGGATATGTAACTATTAACTATACATATATACATACACACTGCTTTCTGTCAGTGGCATATCAGGTGTAAGTATCTACAGTGCCTTTATTTCAGGCGCATATAATACATAGTCATAAAACTGTAGTGCAAGCTAATTCCACATCACATATTTGATGACAACCATGCTTTAGTTCATTTCTCTTTTTTTGTTTTGTGACAACGCTTTTTTGTGTGGTGCTCTTAGTTCATCCAGTGCTCTAAAAACTCTTGAAGAAACAGCAGGTCTATGTTTTTACAGTGTGTAAGTGAGTGTGAATGTGTATAGAAGTTAAACAGCGTGTGTCAGTGGACCATCTTCACTCCTCAAGCCCATTGTTGTTTGTTGATCCATTTTGGAGCACAAGGAGCTCTTCTGTTGTTCCACTGAAGACATAAAAACACAGACGGGAAAACGGGAATTTTACCCTGGAAGCTCATCTTCTGTCTGTAGTAGTCCTTTAAATCCAGAAGCAGTTGCAGGACGCAGCTAAAGGAGCGCAGCGAGATATAGAAATAAAAAACTTCTAGTTCCTGTGTCTTTACAGTACCTACATAATGTGCCAGTATATCATGTTTTAGAGTCAAGTTTGATGTTTTGGTGAGGTGCATGAGTGTTCTGTGTTTGTGTATGTGAAGTGTGCAAAGAATAATAACAACAGAAAATATTCTGATTCCTTAAATCACATTCTCAAACAGCTGCATGGAGTTCATAATATTCTCATCCTGGAAAAAGGAAGGAGAGAGAAAAAAACGTTTGTCATTAGAAGTCTATAAAAGGGGTGATTTTTTTTTTTTTTACCAAGTTTAAACATGACATCAAGTCATCACAGTGACAGTATAGTGTAAGATCATTTATTTTTCTTTGTAGATTATCTTCTGTTACTGATGCTTATTTGGATGACTGACATGATTTATCTACTGGTAATTCTACAAGGACTTCTCAAATCTTTCCATGTCAAGGAACCCTACGATAGATATTTGAGAGGGTTATGTCTGAAGGAATTCCCGCTGAGCATTTTTTAAATTGTTTATTTATTTATTATTTTTTTTATTAAAGTTACATGCTGTTCTTTCTTTTTGCTGGGGACACTCCCACAACCGTCTCAAGGACCCCTGTTGGTCCATTGACCTCTGTTTGAAAACAGCTGCTCTGTACTATGTTGTAATATAAAATGTCCTCATTTCAACTTAACATTGTGAACACTGCCTGTCGTGTTAGGAACTGCATAGGTTGGCAGAGTATTATGTTTGCTGTTCATCATTAAAGTGCATCCAAGCTAACCTGAAGAAGAAAGTTTACAGAAAATAAAGTTTGGACTGAACATGTCAATAACCTGTCAAATAGTAAAATTTTATTTTGTTTGATTTTGGAAAAGAAAACTGAAACTGAAATGTGAATATTAATTTTTGGGAAACATCTGTAAATCTTCTTAAATTATTATTATAATTAAAAGTGGTTGGTTGGGCTGGTTTAATGTTAATGTTTCTCCATTGTAGTGTTGGAACAGCTGAAAAGTTGCAGTGGAGTTATAGTTTGAGCTTTGGGGGAATAAGATTGAGATTATAAATAAACTCATGGATGGATCAGACTGAATATTTACTGTGAGTCAGAACTCCACTAGTGTTTACAGGGCAACCAAACACAACCTGAGTGAACTCACATAGTTTCATTTCAGACAGCTGGTGAAATCAGGGGAAAAACCCTGTTAATCACAAATCTTTTCATAAATTGTGATTTTTACAATTACAGTGTCAAGTGCCAAAAGCTAAATTTTTACTTTATTATATCCAACATTTTCCTAATTGACAGTGTTTTTTCCCCCTCCCAGTGCAATTTTGGCTACACCAACATGGAGACATAAAACCTTCCACCAGAGCTCATAAATATTAATTAACATTTTACAGCTTTTGGAGCTGTAAAAACATGTTTTTTCCTCACCTACAGTGCAGGAGAATGTTGAGGCTGAAGCTACAACATCAGACTGGACAACAGAAGTGAGGACGTATGACAGTTAGGTACTGGCTAAAATCCCAAGAAAGCTAAATCAGGTATCCCTAATTTGAAATGTCATTTTTCATATATCATTCATATTATATGTTTTATTCATTAATTTCAGTTCACACATAATTGATGGTATATTTTGTAAAATAGTTTCACAATCTAGCTATCTAACCTAGATCAAAGAGCTCAAACTGAACATGTATCAGTGTTTGGAATATTTGCAAAATTTAAAGTTTGAGATGTGTTTTTTCATCCGTTTGTCAGCATGTTGCAACCAAAGTAGATTTGTGCTGTCATTCACCCCTGGTGGTTTGTTCATGTGCATTTAAGCTCTTTTTTACGTGGCTTTGCGGTGAAGGTGATAAACACTGAGAATTAGTGGGTTTTACCACTAGCTACAAAATGGAGACAAAGCTACATCATTGTCACACTATAGACTAGACAAACCTGGGGTAGCATCCAAAAACAAAGCACCTGTCTTTCTACAGCTGCAGCTGCTTTATCTACAGAAGATTTACATTTGCAGTTTAGGCTTTTTCCTCATTTACCTCAAGAAGAATGTTAGAATAGGATTAGCATCATCTATATCACTTTTACTCTATATCCTCCTGTGCATGCTGTGTTGGCTTGTGTACCATAATTCTCAAAAGCGAAATTAAAAGTAAAGTAATTTGAGCTCATGCAAATCAAGAACAATCTTATGAGCTTGAAGTGCGCACACAGGAAATTGATCTTGTTTCAGAATGATAGTCCTCCTGATAGTAATTGCATAACCGTGGAGTGATCATGTGATTGATGGGAAACAGAAAACAAGAAAGAAGAAATTAAAGATTAGGTAGATTTCAGAGGTTTCTGGAAGAAGAAGAAGAAGGCAAGAAAGTGAGGGAATATTTCAGGTAAGTGATGCTTTACTGTATGTGTGAATGTGGATAATCTGTCAGCGCCTGGTTAAACATAAATATCATATTGTCTTTGACAGTGAAGTCGGGACCCTGTTGTGCTGTCCACTGTTTGTGTTGATGGGAAACTGTGAATTAATTTTTGTATGAGTGATGCTTGTCAGTTTGTGGAAAAGCGTGAGTCACCTTCTGACAGGTCTCGATAAACTCCTCAATGGTCACTACACCATCTCGGTTTTTGTCCATTTTCTGTAGGAAAAAGATAGAACACAGAAAAAGATAAATAATAAAATAAATGACCTAGCAGCACAGTGTACATTTCTTATTTATGTAGATTCACAACCTGGAAGAACTTATCCACGTGTTCAGAGGGAGCCTCATCTCTAACACATGGATAGGTGTACCTCCCCATCATGTCATAGATTGACTTCATAATTGCCAGCATCTCCTGAATAGAAGTAAACAGACAACAGGTAAAAGAGTTAATCTCATTTTTAACTGATTTTGAATTTTCTCTTTAAAAAGCATCAAGTTTCCTGAAGAGGTAACAAACAAAGATATAGCTGAAAATTATAATAATAAACTGGATGAAAGTACTCTTACTAAACATCAGTAAATGGACTCAATGAGAACAATTATGAAGCTGGATACATTTCTACAAAGATTATGTTTTTTAGATTGATTTTGTTCTTTTTGTTGATAGCATTTCTGCTTTGCAAACTGTTCTTTAAGCTAATTTTTTCAAATAAGTTATGTGATAAAGCTGTTTAAAGCCTATTGTGGCTGCAGAGGTCAGCAGCATCTGTTTGGACTGAAAACCACAAATCTAAAAATTAAAAAAATGTTGGATGTGAAGTTTTAAAGAAGTGAAGTTACTGGACCTCTATTTGGCCAAGGCAATGATGATAAGTGAATCTCTGACTGAGATTGCATTGTATGTAATGAGGGAAGAACAACATGCTTCTTAAAAAAGATATCAATTATCTGGCTTTAAAAAAGTATGACTGCAGAAATGTTATAGGAGTCCAGGGCTACAGTGTAGCATTCTTTTAATCAGTGGAGTAATCATATGAAATGATAAATACATTGTCTGTTTCAGTGTCAAAATACATATATAATAATATATTCATGAACAAATGAGTACTTGCGCACTTGCTAAATTGTTCCCAAAAATGACAACATCACTGTAGGTCTACTTGAGATAAAGACGAGAATATAATGCACAGTGGTCAAAACATCGTCATGTCCATGTGGAATTAAAATTTTAGGAGTGTGCAGACACTCTTTTGTTCACTCTGGATCTGCATTTACCAACCAAAGCATACCTCTTTGGTTATGTAGCCATCTTTATTAATGTCATAGAGATTAAAGGCCCAGTTGAGCTTCTCAGTGACTGAACCTCTGAGCAACACAGACAGGCCGATGACAAAGTCCTCAAAGCGGATCGAGCCATTTCTGTCTATGTCAAAGGCGTTGAACAGGAAGTGAGCATAGGTGGTTGCATCTGTGTGACAAAGGGGACAAAATGAGTCAGGTTCATTATTTCATACGTTTTGTTAAAGTATCCATAAAAAGAAAAAGAGAAACATGAAAAAAGAGGAGAGATTGCTTTAATATCTAACCTCCTTGGGGAAAGAACTGGGAATAGATGGATTTGAATGTCTCCTCATCAACCAACCCACTGGGACACTCCTGCTCGAGAAAAGAGAAAAAAAGAGGGGTGTACATTGGAATAATTTGAGTCTATATAAAGCATGTGGTGAAGCAATTAAGGCAGATGCAGTTCTCCTTGAGATACAGTAGCAGCAGCTGGACAGACATACATTCTTAAAGCCTCTGTAGAGGGACTGAAGCTCCTTCCTGGTGAACTTGGTCTGGGCCTGCAGCTGGTCCAGCCCCTCCGGCTGGTGACGCACTGTCGATAGCTCCAAATCACTGTCGCTGCTGTCTGTGGGGGAAAGAGAGAGAGACAGAAAGAGAAAGGGATGGATAGACAGACAGGAAGAGAAAAAAAGAGAGAAAGGATGCAGAGAGGGATAGATGAGGAGAAAAACAGGGAGGATGGGGGCAGACATTGAGTGTGTGGATGCAGGCCGACATTCAGGGAGGGGTGGGATCACACATTCAAGAAGGAAGGCATTGGTAGGGAAAACATGCGACTTTAAGAGTGAGAATTAGCAAAAACCTGTGAATGCAGGCCAAAGAGGGAGGTAAAAAGAAGTGGAGGTACTTTCTTTATGGCGGAAATGTCACCAAAACTATATTTTTTTGTCATATTTGCTTTCAAAAAATCCACAGCAGAAAATCTGAATTTAAGAAATTCAGTTGAAAGCATTTATTTTCCTCTCAGAATCACAAATGCACATTTACAGTAAGTGTTGCGGCACTGTTGGTTACCAGTTCACACACACTAAGAGAAAGCACTGTAAGACTGGGAAAAAGAAAACATTAAAAAATAAAAAATTTTAAAAAAGGAGGGAGTTTTCTGGAAAATTAGAAGTCAGTTGGGTTTCTACTGTTACCATACTCACCATCTTTAGACAGAGAGAACAGAGGAGGAGGAAGAGGAGGGGTGTTGACACCAAGATGGGAGTGAAAAAGGAGTAAATGGAGAACAGTGAGAGAGCGATAGTAAGAGGAAGAAAAACAAAACAAAAAAAACAAGTCAGATCTGGACACTGAGAGGTTTATATGAAGAGCGCCGAGCGGTCCGGAGGAAAGGACTCAAGTTATATTCTGATTAAACATCCAGCGGTGCACTGAAATATAATATGCTGTGATACATAAACCATAATCACAGCAAGGAGAACTCAAAGTGGGTTGAATCTCTCCTTTATGGTTCACTTCAAACAATGAGACCTGTACATACTGTAGTTCAGCAGGAGATGACCTCTGACCTCTCTTGAGAGCCACAGATGAAAATTCCCGGAGTATTTTACACTTGAGCTTGAGCATTAAAGTTCACTCTTGACCTTGAAAAAAAAGACTTTTCTCATTTCCCCTACAGTTAAAGTTTGTTTCCCAGTACTTTGCCCATTCCCGGTCTTAATACATTGATTGTCATTTATTTCTCCTTTTTTTCTCTAAGACTATAAATTGTTTTTATCCTGTTCTCCTGTGTCATACACTGTGTGCATTTTATTGGTATCTGGTTCATGCAATCACAGCCTATGATCTTAATTTCAGGTCTATTTCAGTATATACAGTTTGCTCCCTTATATTGCTAATGATGACTATGATATGGTTAAAACACGTTATGTTGTAAAGTCTACTGTTTCTTTGTTTGCTTTATTTTTGACATTTTAGGTGTATCTCTCTTATGATTTATCACGAGTTAAAAATGAGATAATCATGTCATAATTATAAAAAATAGCATAATTTATCTTGGACTCTCTTGCTACTGTTAACTAACTAACACAGTTTCCTATAGCTTCATATTGCTACTTACTCCTGGACTACATGGTTTTAGATTGATAAAAAATATGCAGATAAATGAGGTCTAGTGTCATTTTGTTTTCTTATTTTTACTTTTAAAAAAAGGTGAATCTGGGCCTGAAAGAAGAGATGTTAGAAACATTTTTAAATACATAGATGATTGATACATTCATTTGGCTCAAATATGAATTAAAAACTGTTGATTGTCATGTTACTTTTTGTTATTGTCAATCTCAAAGAAAAAAAGTTCAAAGCCAACATTGCATATGTCTGTCTCTCAATATTTTCTGCCTTCCCTAGTCGGTTTGTGCCATCAAAGCCATTTCACCTGTAAACTGCAGTAGGTATAGCATTTTGTTGGAGATTATTATGGGAGTTATTGTAAGTGGATATTTACAGCAGGTATGTGTGAAAATTAATGAATGTTCATTTTGACAAGGAAATATATTGCATGACTCATTGATGTGCTTAAATTTTTAGGACAAGAATGAAAGTCTATGGTGCAAAGAAATGTCAACAATTGGATAAGACTGAGTCAATAAATACATTAGTCATACAGAGTAAATTCATAGTTGGTTTTGGTCTTTATGTGAACTTTTTATGACAATGAAAAAATATAACTTTGGCTGATTTATCCTTCAAAGAAACATTTTGAGAACCAAAAGTAGCATTTGTTCAAGTGTACTGCAACAATAAGACATTTTCTGTCATTAAGAGAAGTTAAAGAAATTCGCTTTTATCATAATATTCTATAAATTGATTCTAATGATACAATTTAATCTCATAAGGACTGAAAATTATTTATACTGGATCTGCCTTGATTGAGATCAAACAAAATATTATACTANTCCTCTTTTCCCTTCTCCTCCTCCTCCTCCTCACCCCTCTCCCAGGTTGTCTCACCGGTCTCTGTGATGTCGATCAGGCCCAGCAGGTGCATCAGTTTGAGGAACATGATCACCAGGCAGACGATGCCAACCGTCTGCAGTCCCTCCGTCTCCCACCTCACACTCATCTTCTCCTCTTCTCCTATTGTTTCTTCCACGGTCCCTTCTTTTGTGTTCCCTTCAGTTGAATTCTACATCCTCATACATTCCTAACTCTTTCACTTTCTCTGCACTTTTTTAATCAATCCATCTTTGTAACTCTCTTTATTTCTTCTTCTTCTTGTTCTCCTTGTTTCCTTTCCTGCCCCTGAAACAGTGTCACTCACTCATTACTGTCTTTCTGTCACATTTTCTTCTTCCTGCAGTTTCTGTTACTCTATTTAGCTCTCTCTCTCTTTGTCGTTTTAATTGACTATCTTTTTTTCCCCTCCGTGCTCTTCTTTGCTCTTGTGGATCTCGTCAGGACCTTTTCAGAATATTCTTCACAACCAGGAGCAGGATCTGATGCTTTACCAGATTATTACTGTAAAAATACTTCCAAAAAGCAAAAGAGCAAAAAGAAAAAAAAAGAAAGAAAAGAAAAAAAAATCCCCTAAAAAAAGACTACCATGCTAATCCATGACAAATCCAATCAGAGGAAAGGCAAGCTCAGATACTCTCACATTTACATATATGTGTTATTATTATTATTTTTTTAGCACAAGCATGCAGTTGGTTTGGGATTCCTTCAGTGAATATTTTTCCTCTAATTGGAGGCAAAAATGTAAAAAATGTAATTTATCCAAGGTGAAATGTGTCACAAAATCCTCCACTGATTGAATGCCTGATGCTCTGCATTCTCTTCTATATTCCTCCTGCACCTCACATGTTAGTTTCTGGTAATTAACCCGTGAACTCCTGAAGAATCGGAAAAATGCTGCATTTCTATTAATCTTATCAAACAACTACATAAGACATCAGTATATCCATGAAGACACTGCATATCAAAGATTTAAATGAAAAAGACTTACAAATATTTAAATAGTTTTTTGTTAAATGTGGCATATATAAAATTAATTTGCCTTTAAGAAAGCAAAGAGGGTGGTGACACAAAGGTCAACAGGTGTCCTGAATCCCATTTTCCCAGTCAGCTCTGTGATCCAGTTTCTAATTGTTCCTCATCTCTCGTGGGGTCTGTAACACCGATTTAAAACCCACATTAACTCAGTGGAGTCCTGTCACACACTCATGCTGTAATGAAGAGAAACTGTGAACAAGTCCTCCCTCGGGCCCTGTGACACTTGTTCAAAACTCATCTCATTGTCTCAGAAACATTTTGAAGTGATTGCTGCTTCCCTCTAGTGGAGACTAATGAGATGACAACAATGGAGACATTTTCCTCAACACGTGAAAATGAAAATAATGTGGGGAGGTTACTTAAAGGACAGATGCACAGTTTCTCAAGTTTGTCTTAAAACAACAGTCAGGTGCCCAAATGAACACTGAAAGAGGTTCACTGCAATTATTCATCCTAATCTAAGAGGCTGTTAAAAGATTGACTTCAGATACTTAAGTAAGTGTAAGTGAAGGGGGTCAAAATCCACAGTGTGTCCACACATCATTTTGTGCAAAGATGCATTTAAAGGAGACTTCAGCAGTCTGTGTTACTCATATCAAATTCCCTCTTAGAGTTTCACTGTTAAGCTATGGTGGAAGTAACAAAAAGGGGGACATTAGCACTAAAAAGACTAATAATATTAATAATATTGAAAGATATAGAACTGATTCAATTCAATATTTTGGACTGTAAAAGCGACATATTAGCTTTAGATAAACTTTTAAATGCAATTCTGTATAAGAAGTTTGTGGATTTGTGGACTCACATTATGAATGTTTTATGAGCAGCAGGAATGATTATGGCAAGAAAAGTCAATTTAAATGTCCACTTCTTCCTCTGAAAATCTGTTTAAGATAAATAATTTGTCTAGTCAGCCTTAAGAAATTACTCAGGTCTCCATATATAGTTATTAATCACTATGATTTTTCCAGCTGTCTATTTTGGTCATGATGATCCCTTCTTCTCAGATTCTCTTCAGATGTAAGTGATGGGGACAAAACAGAGAATCACAGTCTTGTACAAAAAAATGCATTTTCAAATTTTATAAAATATGAGGCTTTATCAGTCAAACTTACACAAATCAAGTGAGTGTCAAGTTTCTGTACTTTTAGTGCAGTATTCCCACTTTTTGTTTGTATTCCTCCACTGCAGTCAGAAAGGCAACAGTCTGGGGAAATTTTGCAATAAAAACTAGAAAAGATATCCAGCTTGAAATAACTGAGGACTGTGGATTTTGTCTATCAGTTGTTTTAGGAAGGGATCATGATTGCCCTCATGGACAAAAAAAACCCAATTACAGTAACCAGAAACTTCTTCAATGTACATGTGGGCATGTGAGTATGCAGGCCAGTGGGAGTTTCACAATCAAAACACTACTCACAACTCATTATGTACATTATCATATAAAGTACTATGTGTGTTATTTTTGAATGGGGGATTGATGTGATGTTTTGCATAAATTGTATTTCTATTGTTTGTTCACATGATGTAAGCCGAGATGGTGCATAAAGCATGGAGTACTGGAGAAGACTGCAAGATTTGAGAATTCTAAAACTATCACATAAGATTTTTGCTCCATGAATGTGGTGTCCCATTGCAGATTAATTACTCGTTCATCCAATACATTAAATAAGTCAAGGAGATCAGGAGATAGAGTAGGCTGTCCATCAGTCAGAAGGTCAGTGGTTCAATCCTGTCTGCATGTTGACCTTGGTCCTTGGTTATGATACTGAGCCCCACATTGCTCCTGATGGTTACACAAACCAACAGATACTAAATAGCAGCTTGTGTGCAAGTGTGTGTGAAAGTGTGAGTGAGCAGCAAAAACATTGTAAAGCGCTTTGGTTAAAAGTGCTACATAAATCCAACTGTGCCACTAATTACACACTAGCCACAAATTAAAATGACAAAAAGAATAATTAAATCAAGAAGCAGGAAGATCAATCTGGTTGTTTTAAGGTCTTAACCTTTCAGAAATCAGAAATAAAATGATGTAATTTTCTAAACTTACAGACTGCTATTCTAGCTGTTATTTGTCTTTACCAACTGAATCATTACATTCACATTACTGATAACTATTAATTTAGTGTGTAAAGTGTGTATGAGTACTATCACCCCTACAAAACTGTGCATAGGGCATACAAATAAAGAAATGAACATGCAAAACTACTCATTTCCTTCCCATCTCTCTACAGTATATTGATATTACTTGCCACTAAAATATCCTGCACAATTCGCAAATATGGAGTAAAAATACCAGATACTGGTATCAGAGAGCCTCAGAATAGGGCTCAAATTGCTCCAAAGACAAGGCTGCCTCTCTGGCATCGATGTCCTCCCAGAATAGGACCGAGCTGGACTGAACCCAAAATCGACATCAGAATAGAGGACCAGACTGAAACAACAAGCAAGGGCCAGCAGATTTGTTTTATATCTGGTTGGTCAGCCTCACAGACCTGCAGACCAACACAAACACACACAAGGAACATTATGAAGTGTATTTTTTATTGAAGCAACATCAATCGATCTGTTCTTGAGTGCTGATGATATAAATAATGCAACAAACAACCCTTATTGGCTTGCTGATTGACAAAAGACTTCTAATGTACTGCAAGAAAATGGTGTCAAAAGTCATGTAAGAAAGGATCCATTGAATTTTCTTTACTGCTTGCCGTAGTGCGTCACAAGGGAGCCAGTCAAGAAGGTTGCGGGGGAGATGAGGGTCAATCAAGAGGTGGGGGACACTCTGGACAGGTCACCAGATCAATTACAGGACAGACAACCATTCACACTCATACCTATGGACAATTCAGAGCCACTAATTAACCTAACCTGGTCTGCAGGAGGCAGCTGGAGTACCTGGAATAAGACCATATGCAGAAGGAATACGTGCAAACTTCAAACAGAAAGACTCCTGGTGGCCAGTGAATCTGAAACCACAACGTCTTAGTGAGGAGACAGCACTCACCACTGCTCCACTATATTTGCCTCCTGCCATTTTTGAAATAGCACTAAGTAAAAAAAAGAAGAGAGAAAAGGGAAATGCAATATAAATCCTGAGCTGAATTTTAACCTGAGATATTAAAGTTATACACAGACCTGATCACTTCTCTGACTGTGGCATTTTAAAGGAACATGAGAATGCTATTTACCTTTAAAGTGTACTTAACAATATTCTAGGCCTAAACCAAGATTTAGAGTCTCGTCTTCCTGAGGAAAATCTCATGTATTTAAGTTTTTTTCACCCTAGTCACAAACCTCACTGTGTAAAACATTCTCAGTCTTAAAATTCACATCGTAAAGTTTCACATTTTTAATATGAGTGTTTCCTGTCTCTTACACACTATAACTGGGCCTATTAACTTAGCATCCCAAATCAATTTCAGTATCATGAACTGAAGTCATCACAGCTGGATCCTTGTTAACACAATATTCCCAAGGTGGAAACACAAAGAGTCAAAATTGCTCATACACTAATCATGAGATCAGGATAGATAAATAACAGAGCTGAGGTTCAGTTCACTTGTTTTATGCAATCGATACATAAATGGGATTTCTTTCTTACGGAAGCGTATTGCTGCCACACCAGAAAAAATAA
>JANJYP010084505.1:0-13530 GCA_024605115.1 Rastrelliger brachysoma | reverse complement strand
CCTGAAAATTTCATCAAAATCCATCTATAACTTTTCAAGTTATGTTGACAGACAGACAGACAAACAAACCGGGGCAAAAACATAACCTCCTTGGTGGAGGTAATTATCTGTACGTAATGTTGATTGAGAAGTTGGTAATAGTTTCTCTTGTTTGCTCAGTTGCTGTGCAGGGTTTTGATTTTAATTCTTCTCTCCAGTTGAAGCATTTTTAATTGGAGAACCTTTACAATAAAATCAACATAATTAGAGGTAATTTTTATCTGGTGTCAAATTTGAATTTTTCCTTCAATTAGTCATATAGAAATTTTGCTCCATTGGCTTCAGTTGTGCTGTGATTGTGGTGAGACAGTTTTAGTCATCNTGCTCAGTTGCTGTGCAGGGTTTTGATTTTAATTCTTCTCTCTAGTTGAAGCATTTTTAATTGGAGAACCTTTACAATAAAATCAACATAATTTTAGTAATTTTTATCTGGTGTCAAATTTGAATTTTTCCTTCAATTAGTCATATAGAAATTTTGCTCCATTGGCTTCAGTTGTGCTGTGATTGTGGTGAGACAGTTTTAGTCATTACCTCTGTTCTGTTATGAAGTGAAGATATTTGACCCTATTCTGTTTTATTTCAGATCCCACTGCGGTCAGACTACGGCTACAAAGTCAGTCTGTTTTCTCATCTTCATCAGTACAGCCGTAAAGCCCCTCTAACACAGCAACTCAGGTAAATTGACTATACCCAGCACCGCACTTTCTCTGAGCAGTTTGAATTATGACATGCAAGTCTCTTAAATCTAATTGAGCATTTTTGTCTGTGGTAGCATTCCCTCCTCAGTGATTCATCCCGCTATTGTTCGACTGGGTCTTCAGTATTCACAGGGCATTGTTGCAGGATCCAATGCACGCTCTGTAGCCCTGCTTCATGCCTTCAAACAGGTACAACACAGACCTGTCTATCTGACTACTTTGTCGTCCTGTTGTTATGTGTGTCAGCGCACACAGCAGCAGAAAAAGCATGAATTCATTATTTTATACATCACTTTGTACTTTCAGTGCATCTTAACAGATTTTAGAGACATTCCTCTATTGTGTTTGCTTTCTCATATGGCAAAAACTAAAATCATTAATTGTTCTGTAATTTTTCACAAACTATGTAACATTGCAAATATTTACAGTCACCATAAATCAGTGGGGTTGATATTTATATTTATTCAGTGCCGATATAAGCAAATAAACTAAAAGCTCTTCTTCAGGTCATAAGGGACTACACTACACCTCCAAATGAGGAGCTTTCTAGAGACTTGGTCAACAAGCTGAAACCTTACATCAGGTACATATTCAGTTTTATTTATTTATTTTAACACAACTATGTGTTGATTTTCCACTTAATAAATTTCTTAATGAATAAATAGCATATTGAATTTAAGTGGTGCAGATTTCTACATGTGGTCATGTTTTCTTTTTCTTTGCAGCTTTTTGAATCAATGTCGCCCTCTGTCAGCCAGTATGGGTAATGCAATAAAATACATCAAGAAGGAGATCTCCAATATTTCTAGTCAGTGCAAAGAAGAAGAGGTAATAATTGTTTTTTTTGTTATTTAACTGCATGTCCTACATTTAATGTGTAGATCTTACATTTGATAAACATAATGTCTTAGTGACTCATTAACTTGTCTCTCATGGGCTCTTGTTTTAGGCAAAAAGCAAACTGCTGTGCTGTATTGAGAGCTACATTAATGAAAAGATCATTCTTGCTGCTGAAGCCATTGCCAAGTCCTCCATAGAAAAGATCAGTGATGGAGATGTCATACTAGTTTATGGATGGTAAGTCACTTCAATCACATGTGGAAGGAAAAATGTAATTATATGTCATAATGCTGTGTTTAGTTTCAGCTGTAACAACTGCAGTCACCAGTAACCAAACACTGCTTAAATGTTTGTCTTCATAATACAAGAAATCCTCACCACATCCTGACCTAAAATCCATTTTTATACTCTTTCTTAACACTTTCTCTTCCCTTTTCTTGTCTCGTCTCTCAAATTCCAACATCCTTCTTCCTTCTCCTCCCACTTTTTCTCCTTACATCACCACCACTTATTTTCATCTATACTTGTACTTTTTTCCCTCTACTCAGCTCGTCGTTGGTCAACCACATCCTGTGCGAGGCCTTTGAGAAAGGCAGGAAGTTCCGCGTGATAGTGGTGGACAGCAGGCCTCGGCTGGAGGGCAAAGAGGCCTTAAGGCGTCTGGTCCAGAGAGGCATCAGCTGCACTTATGTCCTTATCTCGGCTGTCTCCTACATCCTTCCAGAGGTAATCATGGAAACATTTACACATCAGAGCCTCAGTAGACGTAATAGAAAAGTTTCTTTGTTTTGTGTACATATCCTAACAAAAACTTTTATCTTGGACCTCATAGGTATCAAAGGTGTTTCTTGGTGCTCATGCTTTGCTGGCCAACGGTTACGTCATGTCTCGTGTGGGGACATCACAAATAGCTCTGGTGGCCAAAGCCTTTAACGTGCCTGTGCTGGTGTGCTGTGAGACGTACAAGTTCTGTGAACGGGTGCAGACGGATTCCTTTGTGTCCAATGAACTTGGTATGGAAATGACACCCAGCGGCCTGATTAGTTGAAATGTCACATTCAGTTAACCTGTTTTTAAATTTAGTTTTTTGGAGTTGGTTTAAAGGCACGTTAGATAACTCTGATTTCATGTCATTGCCAGATGACCCAGACGACCTCATCGTTACCCGTAAAGGGAAGACCCAGTTGGCGCATTGGCAGGAAGTGTCCTCACTCGGCCTGCTTAATTTGGTGTATGATGTCACGCCACCTGATTTCGTGGACCTAGTGATCACAGAGCTGGGAATGATCCCATGCACATCGGTGCCTGTGGTGCTCCGAGTCAAAAACGTGGACCAGTGAAAGAACTCCAGCTCACTACACTCTGAGCCACGAGGCCGTGTGTTTGTGTCTTGATGGGGAAGTTTGTGTGCATGACAGCTTGCACACAACACAGAATATCGTGCTTTTAGCATGCAATAAATATATATCTGAAATGGCATATGCTTTTTAAATGGAGTTCATGTGTGTTTTTGTGGTAAGATGGGACAATTACAGTTTTGTTACATCTGTCATTTTAACCCCTTAGGAAACCTATAGGAAACATTTCATTCAACGTTGCAACAGTTCTATTGTTCCTGTTGTCAACCACAGTGTGCAATTTAAAACTTGCCAGAAATGAGCCTATAATTACATTTTATCTCAGAAGGATTTTATGGCTCATAAAAGTCTCCAGGCTTGTTTTTAATGACCCGATCAGCTAAATAGAGGAAGGAAAAGTAGGACATTAACAAGTTAGTAAAACAGTTTTTACTGAGCAACTCAGGTCCTTAAGTCAACACATGATACATGTGCATCAAATTTCATATTATAGTAGTTATATTTCAGTCTTGACACTGAGATGGCACCATTTCTTTTCCAGTTGAGTTACTGTGTGTATTTCCAGAAGTATATGGACATTGTTTTAATAAAGAATTTTTTTGTAGATGAATAATGTCAATATGATACAGTAGCACAGGAAAAGCCATCAAGGGACTTGTTTTCTCTTAAAAGTTTTTTATTAGAGGCATCAAAATTACCTGCCTATTAACAGCAAGACACTTTCCAAATTATCATATGACTGATGATCAAATAGTAAAAACAAAAGGAGATACATTTTCAGCAGTATTGTGTCTGTTGTTTCAACTTGGAAACGTGCAATGTGGTAAAACAGTCTGACAACAGTATAAATCACATTTCTTCCAATAAAAACATTTCTGCAGGTTTAGATACAAATAAATCGATTGTTTTGAAGGATGATATTGTACATATTATCATCAACCATTAACATGTTAATAGTTCACCAGACCACAACTGAAAAAAACACAATGCTGAGACTATGATGATGACAACTATGGAAAATGATATACTGTNATATTGTACATATTATCATCAACCATTAACATGTTAATAGTTCACCAGACCACAACTGAAAAAAACACAATGCTGAGACTATGATGACAACTATAGAAAATGATATACTGCGCAGTAGCAGATGATGTCCCACTTTTAAATAAAATTCCCTTTGCAGAATAAAAAAATGAGGTCAGTTAAACTTGGGATCTTGATTCAAATCATGATTTCAATTCTGAAGCTGACTTTGTGCTCAGTAAACAACATGTGATACATGCAATAAACTGATGCTCAAATTTGTTAAAAATATACAAATAATCTAAAACATGCTTCAAGGCATGTAGTTCCATTGTTGTGCAAACACATGTTTGACACAGTTAACAGCAAGTAACTAGGTTTGTTGTCAGACAGCATTACATGACAACTTCAGTGTTAATATAATTCAGTGGTCATTATTAAGAAAAAAACTAATTTAAAACTTAGAAGAAAATGTTCTCAAATGTCAGTTTTAAAATGTCTCTGGATAAAACACAGCTGCCCCACAAAAGCGTAATAATCATAAAATAAGCCTGGGGTCACCTCAGACCTTGTGTCAGTATTTTCCCTTTCAGAACAGTCCGTTTCAGCTCAGTAGATCATTGCAGATAAAGATAAAAACCAGTCAAATGCAGTTCAGCCTCACACTGATTTGACCTTCCTTCTCTGGGTGACCCACAGCAGGACAGAGATCACCATTGTGGATGCTCCAAGAGGCCCAAACACCAGGAGGACTGGGAACTCACCCTGTTCACATAAATGAATGCTTGACTTAAAAAAAAGACTTAACTGTACTAAGGTTAGATTTAATGAAGTGGAATATTTGAAAGAGTGACATGAATGACTCAAAGCAGCCTGCAGAACTGACCTCTCGAAGACACTTGTATCCATGATAGTTGCCAGCACAGCTGCACTGAAAGAAGCCAGGGCCGTAGGGGCCGCAGAGGGAGTTCTCCGGACAGTTAATGGCTGTGAATTGTCCATAATTTTTAAAATGCACAGATCTCATGTATTACCAGTAGGTTACTTTACATGCTATTATGTGTCATAATGGACAATGTTTGCATATCTGATTTCAAAATAACAAGTATGACATGACAGGTGGATACAGATACCAGAGACTTACACAGCTGTCCAGTCTGGTTGCATGTATTTTTCTGGCCCTCGCAAAAACGACTTCCTTCTTTGATTTCATCCTTTTCCCAGGATGCATTGCCTCCTGGACAACCTATTTCTGCTGGCAAAATCCTAAAAAGCCACAAAGAAATAACATTAAGTTGATACTTATAACAAGCTGCCATAGTGTAAGTTCAGCTTTTGTAACAGGGTACTTACATGTAGTTTAATTCAATAAATCCTTGAAATACAGAGTCACTGATGTTGACAATTGAATTGTTTGAGAGGTCTCTGCAAAACAAGAAAAGACAGAGTTTTGTAGACATATTAATAATAAACATAGATAAGAGGTAGTTACATTCCTTTTCTATTCCTAATTTGCCATAACTATACTTCTCTCACATAAGAGTAGCTGAAAAGTTGTAGCCCCTGATAGTATTTGAAGCTAAAACTAAACTAAACCCCTGCTGGCTCATATGTTGATAAGATCATTCTGAGGAATCACCCACATATGTGATGAATCAACCATGTTGTGATGAGAGTGTTTCTTGTTTTCATGAACACCGCAACAGCAGAAACATCCATATTTGAGGTTTTTAGATGATTCTGTTATTGTGTCTACACGTACAGCTTCTATTATGTATGTTGTGTAAAGGTGTAAGAAACTATTTACTTTACTTACATCATTAATGCTGTTGATGCTTCTTTAAGATCCTCCACATGAGTCAGTGAACAGTTAGACAGATCCAACCTGTCACAAAAGACATGTTAAAACACTAGCAGAACAAAGTTAACATTACATAGAAGTAACTTTTAATAGTTGGTATACTCTTGTTAATGGGCTACATATCAAATGGGGACAATGGCCATACTGTAGCACTGGTAGTTGGTATAAACATAAAAAGGGAAATTACACACAAAATTACAAAGCAGAAAAAAATGCTTGCTCAACTTCACATTACAGTAAGTTGTACCTTCAGTGCTCCTCCCAAACTTCTACAAAAAGGAATGGAGGTTTTTTTAGAGCATTTTGAGCATTTAAAATCTCGATTAGAATTAAAACGCATAAGATTTAGTGGAATCTGGCAGTGAGGGTGCAGATCCTTCCCTTCGAGTTTAAGAAAACACTCAAGCAACCCTCCTTTGATGTCTTTAGTCTGAAAATTGTTACTTTGCCAAAATATTAAAGCTACACCTTATTAATAATAATGACACAGATAAACAAATATAAACAAGTGCATAACGTTATAGACACATTCATATAGATAAATACTGAAATAAATAATTGCTAAGAAATGCAGAAAAAATATATAATACATCTGAAAAGAACTCTATGTATTCAGAACTTTTTTTTTTTTGTTTTTCCCACTTAATAGAATAGTTAATCTACTTTTTCCTTACTATTTTAACCTTCAGGTTTACCAGGTCAACCCTTTATTACTTGATATAACACAATGTAATTCCTAAATTTCCGAATATACATTGAAAGCAACATTATAATCCTACCCGATGATATGTTCAGGGTCGCTTATGTTGTCATTTCCCAAACAGCAGCGTCCGTCTATCCGACCAGCGGATGCGGAGCAGAATCGGTCCACCACGGTGCCATTCAGGACCGACCCGCTGCAGAGCTTACATATCTGTGATTACAAAAAAAAATTGCGAAGAGGGAAGGTTTTTTTTTTTTTTTTAAACAACAGTATTCCTGATTATGCACCCATGACTAGTGTAGTGTACAATATATCACAAAAAACACGGTCTTAATCAATATGAGCAAATGGTGCGACACTTATTTAAGCTAAACAACTCTTAACAACTTTTCAAATGTCTTACCTGCGGCTCTGTCAGCTGGTAACTCGCGAAAAAACATAAATTCAAGATCAAAACAAGCAGTGCAGGTTTCAGCTGGTGGTGCCCAGCTTTCATTTTCATCGACTGAGGTCATATGATCGTACTGTAGCAGACATGTGACAGGAAGCTGCCCCCAATACACTTGTCCAGAATCTGAAGTGTAACCCAATTTTGCGCTGCAGTTACGCATAAAAATCAATTTGGAGCATTTAATATATACTATTATCTGCGTCTGTACAGTGACTGAAATAAAACAATCTGTGAGTGATTGCACACAGAAAGCATTTGAACGCTTTTATTAGCTGCAAAAATGCGATTTGTGCAAATAATTAATTTTGTAGCTAATTCAAAAGCCCTATTTGATTGAGATGTAGTTTTGAGCCGTTCAAACCTGGTTATGTGAAACCTTCAGAGCATTTCAGCATAATATCTTAATCATTAAAACACATTTTGTATGTTACATTCATTATATTATATTACAAAAGCATACCTCCCTCTAGGAAATCGATTACAAAATACAGACGCATTTTTTTCTGACCTTAATGAATTTTGACTGCGCTCTTGCTGTCACTTTCGGGTAGACCAAATACAGTGGGGAGTTCAAGTTTGGCGATGTCATGAAAATCAAAACACAAAGAAAAGCTTGCTCTTCGTAAATGTATAAGCCACGTTATCTACTTCATATACATTTCCAAAGACATCTGTCAGACATTTGTGACACTTTTGCCATATCTCTTTATATTTTGAAAGTGGAAACACCCCCGGCTAGAAATTAAATGGTTTAGACCTAGAATTGTTGCAATGCTTCTTACTGGGCCAGCCGATGCACTGAACACACAACCTAGCTTAACGTCTGCGGTACATTGGGCTTTTATACGGTTTCTATCACCTTTTATCTATGTACGTCCTTGGATACTGTTCAGATATTTCGTCAGCAGATGTAGGAGACGGAGAAGAACAAGCAAAACCACAACAAGTGCAACTGCCCTCCTCCCCTCACATTTCGATAGGTTTTACCGACGGCTCTGCGACGCTGTGCGGTTTGCAGGAACCAAACTGCAGCTTTCATCCCGAAACTTCATCCGGCTGCGCTGATGAAGAGAGTTACCTGTAAACGTTGAAACTCAACTTTGAGAGGTGGCACTTTATCACGAATTACGCAAAAGTGTGGTTGAAGGAAAAAAATAGACATTTTTTAAAACGCCAGCGGGTTAGGTGTAATTACTCGACACTTGCAACATGGCTGCTGCGGGGACGGCAGTCAGAAAAGTTTAACACTGACGTGGGAGAAGTTTTATGCGAAGGCTAGTTGGTACATGAGTTGCTGGCCAGATAATAAAGTCGTCAGCAGTCTCTCCAAGCCTGCCACCGCTTTTCCCCGGACTTCCAAACCAGTGGGTGAACCGTGAATGCCGCCTCCTCTTTAGTCACCTCCGACAGTCACTGCAGTGGACTTTGTGGTTGAAACTGTGGTGTCTTCTCCATCGTAAGCTTTTTGTGGTGCCATTGGAGGACTTATTGGACGTCTGGCAGCAGGCTGCGTTACGAGCTAAAAACTACAAAAATAAATAAAAATGCATTTTTCCATACCCGAAACGGAGGTGCGTTCGGGAGAAAATGGATCAACCTATGTGGTGAGCATTTGTGTTTTGTCTGTTTGTTTTTACCTGCTTTCACTTAGCTTGTGTTCATAGGTCGGGCTAATGTCAATGCAGCGTGAGTTTCTGTTTACCAGATAGTCCCTGAAAACCTCATTAATATCACGACCTGTGTGTGTTGCATAAGACAAACTATTGCTTTGAAAATCAGCTACATCGCCACAAAATGTTAACTTGTATTTTATGCAATGAATGTGTTTCGTAAGGGTGCAGCTGGGTTTGATGAATAATCGGGATTTACATGAGGAAGCTGAGTAAAAGTGATTTTGACCTTTGCTTAAACCTGCCTGGACTTGAGTGTAATCTTAAGAGGACCCTGAAAACATCAGCAGGAAGACAACCTCTGTCTCATCATGATTCAACATCAACTTCATCTTGCATGGCAGCTCTGGTACTGTGGACATACTGAAGACTGCACTGGCTGCAGTGTTGGCCTCAGTTGTCATAAAGTGTCAGAGCCACCTGAGGAAACTCAAGTGTGGTCTGAGCTCTGGTTTCCTCACCTCAGCCTCACAACAAAAGTCTCTTTTGTTTTTGAGGGTTTGAATCAGCATTCAGTTCTTGCTGAGATTTGAGGCTTACCTCCATGATATCACGAGCACTCCCTGTTTACTCCCTGTTTTCGCAAATGAAAATACAGCTACAGCTGAAAACACAGCCATGTCTTGACAACATATCAACAGAAGAAATGTGTGGCTCTATTGTCTCTCTTGGTTATATAGCAGCCTCCCTTAGACTAACTGTGTGCCTATTTTCTTTAACTCTCATTGTCTTTTTGAATGTAGTTTTATCTCTTATCTCAAGCACTCTGAATAGCCATTGTGTGAAAACTCCTTGTTGCCTTGACAGACACATTGACAGAGACACACTGTTATGTTCAGAGAGTATAACTCAGAGGTTGGTCAAGGACATCTGTAGAGAAGTATCACACATAAAACATGTTAAGCCTTTGTGGATGTTTCCCACTCAAATTCAGTTGCAGGCACATTTGTAATCACAAATCACATTTAATATTTGTATGTAGCTTAGCTTGATTATTTAGACAACTGCATTTGTGTGGATGTGTGTCTATTAACATGCTGGGGCCGTCCAAGAGCACAAGTCATTATGTTGCTAGGGAACAGCTTGGGTTCAAGTTTGTATTTTCTGTCAGCTATTTATAATGACTAATACCATTACAAATAATCTTGGATCCATGGAGAGCATGAAGTCTATAGTTACAGGAATTATATAAGGACACAGCTTATTTCAAATTCTCCAGATACTTTGAAATAACATCTATAACATCTGATGTTCATGTGACATTACCATAGCTGCTGTGAATGTCACACACCTGTGAATGACTATTTCCCATCTTGACTCCATGTCAAAAAAGATTATTGGAATAAGCTTATTAATATTTGAACTTGTGTGTCTTCAGTGTCCCTGCTTCACAGAGAAGTGCAGAAACTGCTTTGGAAATGAAACCTAGTGATATACTTTGGTTGATGAAGTCGAAACTGATCCACTGTCACTTTTTTCTCCTCTGAAAACGCCTACTCTTGCTCTTTAAAGTCAATACATGTCACCTGTTTTTTTTCTTCTTGTACCTAGCTGGGCACATTTTTTGCCTGTGCAGCAGTAGGAACTTTTAAAAGGATGGCTTTTCACCCCTCAGCTGGCAGGCGTGTGATTGTCATTGTGACCTTCCTGTAACCAGCCTACAGGAAGGGACTTTGCTTGATTATAATGCTGAGAGATGGGCTGTGTACCTTTGGAACCAGTAGGCCATAGAATCTGCCGAGTTTGCACAGGGCTTTTTGGAATAACAAGGCAGTTTTTTTTTTTTTTTTTTTTAAATATGGTGCTATTCCAGTGCAAGCACAGACAAATCTTTGGTTTTGAGGCTGCACACTTCCTGTTGTCTAATAGATGTCTACCCTACTCTTTTTTTTTCTGTGTCATGGTGAATTATTTACTTTGAATAAGGAAATAATTGGAGCTTAGTTATGAACAAGTTAATGTGCCTTTTATTAATAGTTTTACAAGTATGTTTGTGTTGCATGCACATCTGTATCAGCCTCCATCACTTAATGAGTAAAGCATTTCTTACTTCTAAAAGTTCTGATAAACACTTGCGGTTCATTTCATGATAAAAAACAGCAGTGGAATTGGGTAACACCTGCTCACTGACTCTTAGCAACATTTTAATGTCTAGTTTCTGACAACTCAAACAGATGATGAAATTTTGATCCCATGCTTATGTTTGTCAGGTCATTGTGATACTGATTGAACTGGAATTGAGACCGATTTTGAATCAGTTTACCGTTTGCACTCAGTGAACAGACGTCTCCAATATTAATGTGTTCAGAGCCATAAAGTACACCTTAAATTGTCCCTTAATTGAACTGCTTGCAATTAAAAGATTAGGGTAGGTTTTTTTGGGAGGATGGGGCGGAGGTAGTCAAACAAAGCCACACATTCTGCATACTCATTCTTCCTTCCTGCCTTCATCCTGCACACATCTTTCTTTGTTGGCCTTCCTCCAATTTCTCCAGTTTTCCTCTTTCCCTCCAAAAGTTTTGGTTTGTACTGTTTCTTTTGTTCTATTGATTCATTGTGTAGGTCAGCAGTGGCACCAGTAACTGTATGCAGTCTTGTGATTAGGAGTCTGCAAAACTTTTTGTTCTGACAGATGACCCACAACCATGTCAACTATAAATATTCATTGAGACAGAAGGTGAAGGAGATTAAAGCGTTGACAGTCTTATGCCTTGACACCCAAGTGGGAAATCGCTTCAACAAGCATACAGAGTGCACTTCCCCTCACTCATGTCTAGAGCTGCACACACCCTGGTGGAAGCTAATATTAAGGCAATGAGGGAGGAAGTATAATTGTCAAAAACAATAGTTCAGTCATACGCATTAATAGGGATGCATGATAACAGCATGTCATTGGTATCAGCCAATTAACGCTTTAAAATGAAATATCAGCATCAGCCTGGAATTAACTTCTCTATCATTTATGACTGGCCGATTCGTCACCTTCTCTTCTGCTGCACACTGTTTAACCCAGACCATCCTGATGTTTCCTCCGCAGCTTACACTTCATTGCGCTGCTGCCTCCTTTCACCTCAACCTGAATACTAAACTTGAGGTGGGTTGGTGCTCTGGTTGGGTCCACATGGAGGTCTTGGCTAGCTGAGACAACAGAGGTGGCTAGCTAAATGTGTTTTCTTCTGGCCATGCATGCTAGTATTTCTGCGAGCTGCAGTTCTCTGTGTGGCTCCAACTGGGTGAAGCGGAGCCTGCAAAGGAAGTACCGGGACCATCAGTGTGAAACAGTTTGCACAGGAGCTTCTTTTCTGTTTGGGGGAAAAGAAAAAAAAAAAAAAAACATCTTTTGGCTGGTAGCTTGCAAAGTGTGTATTAAGAGCATTACCACTACTCTCTTCTTCTGTCTGTCTGGAGTGTGAACCAGAATTGAATTCTACCCATTAATCCTGTCTGCCTAATAAACTCAAAGAAAACTCTACTGCTTGACCTACTTGGCAGGTTCATTAAAGTTTTAATGCTGAGCTCCTGTACTCTAGTCGTCCCAAGTTTCTCCTTCATATAACTATTGTCTTTGATTGCAAGGTCGGGTGGACAAAAATATGGGTATATATTGGTGTCAGCATTTACTTATTCATACCACTTGTATGTTTGACTAGCATTTGACTGGTGGATTATCCTCATTTTGAACCCTGGTAGTAGTAGTGAACAGTGTGGTCTTCACAACTCTTTTATGTTGTATCAAATTTTCCAGAAATCACCAGCAGCCGCTTACTGTTTTTTTTAAAAACAAAATATTACCCAAAGCTGTAACAGATTTTGATCATGTGTTATAAGGTTTCTGTGTCACATGTTTCTGCTGTTTTATCTTGACAAAACAAATAAAAGTCACTTTTAGTATTGTGGCAGGTTTGGCCGATACTCAAATGGTCTTGTAGTACCTTGTGGAAAACATTGTATTGTTTTACAGTTGAAGTGTGCTTTTCTGTAAGAGAGGCTGCATTTCTAGCAAGCTTAAAAGGCTTTTGTTTCTTCTCCTGAGGTCCTAGCTGAAGTATTACATTTTGTTTCACTTTGTTTCATGTGGTTCAGTATCATTCCCAACACTTAATGAAGCAGCTGACATGGAGAATTGATTTTGGTTTACAAGTCCAAATAGTGGGTTTGTGGGGGGAGTATCCAGTGATAACTCCTGTCAAAACAAACAGGGGATGTTACAGAGAAATAATTGACAGTGTGAGCCTTGCTCTCTGCATTCATTTTTGTCTGTCTAATCATAGAAGCTGTTTAGATTAGAAAATGTGCAGCAGGTTCTGTTTTCCTCGTTGGAAGTAAGTCAGGTTTGATTCACACTTAATTTGTTTGCTCTTTAATGACAGCAGAGCAAGGAAGCAGTCACTGGTGAGATGAGATGTAGCAAGACTGGGTTGTTTTGAAGTGTCAGTAAAATCAGAAGTGAAATCTGCTCAAAGTACAGGATGTTAGCAGTTTGTATTTGTAGTTTCACTACAAGATTAGTCAACTCTGGACAGACTTTTTTTTTTTAATCAAATGTGTCGTAACACACTATAACAACAATACAATATGTTATATATTTTCTATTTCTATCCTGAGACACCTGTATTTGAGTCTTATATGCTGGCATTTTTGTGTCTGCAATTCCACCTACAAGCATTTCAAACAGATCAATGCAAGGTTTTGATGTTCATTCCCTCAGCACAATATCAGACCTTTAAAGTCTTCCTCCTCACATTTTAATTTCTCTCCCACAGGCCTACAACATCCACGTCAATGGTGTGCTGCACTGTCGGGTACGCTACAGTCAACTTCTTGGCCTCCATGAACAGGTAAGCCTTAAACCATCACAGTTTACTAATGTGCTGTCAGTAT
>JANJYP010084464.1:0-20419 GCA_024605115.1 Rastrelliger brachysoma | reverse complement strand
ACTAATTTGTTGTGTTGTGTCAGTCGAATAATCGCTCACTGCTCTCCTCTCTGTCGTCACCGAGTGCAACGAACACCAGTTGAAAAGGCATTATCTTAATCTGGCATCATTTTAAACAAAACCGCTGAAAAAACACAGTATCAAGCAGGCAGACACAACTGTCATCCACACACTCAGATCAACTCATTCATCCTTCGTTTCCATTATGCATTCTCTTCATCCTCTGTTCAGTTTAGTCTACCTACAACAAATCAAGCTCACTCTACTCTAATTGTGCGTGACTTTTTAAATAAATTAAATTAAAATGAAAAGAGTATACTCACTGGTCCGCCTTTTTCCTTTTCTACACCCTTAATCTTTTTGCTGAGTTTTCCACATTTAAAAACATTCTACAGCATCTTTCTGAAGCCCAAACACATCTAATACTTTAAATGTCTAAATTTCACCTGCCTTGCCTCTGTCCACTCAAAATAAACTCTACTTTGGTATCTACATATACTCTTCCTGTAGCTTACCCTACCTTACTCCCTACTTGGCATCTACACTAAACTTACCTAATTTGTATAAAACTACAGCTCAACTACATGTATGTCATAACCCTCTTTTCACTGCCCTGCTACTATATCAATGAATCTTTTCAAGTATGAACCAAACAGTCATCCTAACACACAGGCACACCAACAGGCATACACACATTTGTCTGGGCAAATATTTGAGAAATGAACTGCCAACATGTTAATAGTGAACTGCCATAGAAGACATACTGACATAAGAGATGTATAAAAAGATTCAGAGACAGATGTGACAAGCAGGAGGCATGGCCACATGAAGCTGAGAAAGTGACTTAAACATTTTAGGTGTGCCTGTTTTTTTGTTTTGTTTAATGTGTGTGTATGTGTGCGTGTGGTAGGGGTGGAGGGAGGGGCAAGGGGAGGGAGGGGCAAGGGGCTTTAGAGTTGGCAGGCAGGGTTTCTGTCTAAGAGAGCAACAGTGGGAAGGGTAAACTTTCAAAGAGCCCACATGAACAGTATTTGTTTTTTGACAATGCGGTCAGAATGAGAACAGCTGACTTGATACACGGTCAAAGAAAAGGGTTCAGCAGTCTAGAGGATGAACAATGGTTTCCTCAAAAAAAAAACCAAAAAAAAAAACCAAAACACTATTTTAGAGTTTCAAAAGTTAAAGGAGCTGAGTGTGATGTCCAAGTCCCTCGTCTGGACAATTTATGGATTCGTCATTTGGCCCTCGATCTTGTTTGTACTCCTCTTACTCATCCATGGCCCGCTGTCAGCAGTCGGAGACCTCTGAGGTGTTGGAGTCACTAGTGAATTTCCTGCGTTGCCTCACAGATTTTTCCTCATCCTACAGAGCAAAAGACAGTATTTATTAAAATAGTAATTTATTAACAGTTAGCTCTGACACAGTTCTTCACTGCTCTTAAAACAGTTGCTGCTGTTTTAGAGGGGCGAAAAAGACAGTGATAGTTGGAGAGACCTACATATAGCCAAGCTTCAATGTGATTGAGGTTTCATTTTAAATGTTTATATCTACATTTGTCTTTGAATTGTCAATGAATCTTGTTAAAAAAATAATAAAGCCAACAATGTCCATGATGTGACTATTTTCTTATGGGAAATCTTTGAAAAAAAAAAAAGGTACGATATTCTTTTCCAGTTTTGAATGTGGTTTTGTACACTGTGGTTTTTAGTAGACGTTACTCAAATAGAAGCAATAGCATGTGGATCCTTGTGGAACATTTTTTGGTGAGGATTAATACACATTTGGTGTGGTAATGAGTTCGACAGAAGCAGGACAGTGTAGAATATCATCAGAATTATCTTTTAAGATTAGGCAGGTATGGGTTTTATTTAAATTCATTTAAAGAAATTTCTCTGATTCCTGATGTTGTGAAACAGGCTTTTTTTTAAATTTTTGTGTGTGCTCACAGTCTGGAACACTCCATTCTGGCCCCACTCTCCAGGGGAATGGTCCTCAGGGTCATCTGCTTCTTCCTCCTCTTCCTCCCCCTCCTCCTCTCTCACTGTGTCCATCCCGTCCTCTTCGTACTCCGTCAGACAGTCTGACTCCTCCGCTGCACAGAAAGATTTAGAGGAGATATGACAGAATTTATGAGACTAAGCTACCAGGTTTCGATAGCATCCATAAAAACATCAGGGACACATCCTGCTGTTGTTCAAGGGATACTTCACCATCTGCAGCGACGTAGCTTTGGACAGGCTCTATCCTGGACACAATCTCTGCAAGGTCCGTGAAGTCAGCTCCTGAACATGTGCAAGACTAAGAGACAATGAATTATTAATATTATATGCTGAAGTATGATGGCTTTGATGGTGAATGTCAATGTAGTTATAAATCATAATAAATAAATAATTTGTGTGTGTGTGTCCTCTCACATCCGGTATCTTGCTATCATTGTAGTCAGCTGAGCGGTGATCCTTCAGCATGTTCTTTATGATGTCACCTCGGGCCCAGCCGGTGAACACCAGCTTGCCGTGTTGGAAGCCCACATCCTGAAATACAAAAGAGGTTAAACACAAGGCATTTGCAACTACAGTAGTTTGCAGTATTAAAATATTTATTTGCATCACAAGACTTGTGATTTAAACATTCTTAAAATCATCATTAATTTTGAAACATCTTTTCAGGTAACTTAATGAGACAAGCAGAGAAGTGGACAGGTGGCAAGAATGATGAAGTGCCAACAAGAGCATAGCCTAAGTTTACAGTGGATCATATAGACCACTAGCAGGTCTTGTTATCTTTCTTAATAGATGTTTAGACTGAAAACAGCAAGACGTTAAAAAATAAAAAAATAAAAAAGCGAGGGGCTGCATTGTTGGGGGTCACACTATTTACAATGGTAAAGTAGTTTGAAAGTCCATGATACTACGTGATAAACAGATAACTTTGAAAAGTTATCATAGAAGCAATTATTTTATCCATCCTATTACCAGTTGCATGGAAAAAACAATAAAATTATGCATTCAAATTACAACATGTATAATTTGCAAAATAATGTCACATTGCTTTAAAGAAAACAGGAAACCAAAAGTTTTGGTGAACAATACAGATCAGAACACAGCGGTCTTATTGAAATCATGACAGCAGTGCATTTCTAATGCAATGTTGAACTTAGCTATCACCTTCAAAAGGACTTAAAAACACACACACACACACACACACACACACACACACACACACACACACACACACACACACACACACACACATTCCCCTCAAAGAATGACATGAATGTTGCCTCCAAATCAGTAATAGTCAAGGGTAGATAACATTGATTTTACATATTCCTAAATAAATTTTAAAAAAGCAATATTCATGAAGTTACTCACATAGATCTCATCAAACTTGCCAAAGTCCATGGTCTTGAAGCGGTCGATGGGTGGTCTGATGTACTCACAGTAGGCACTCTTCTTCACCACCTCCAGCTGCCGTACACACGACACATAAGCCAACCGAGACTGGATCTCGGCCATATCTGGCACCTAAAGAAGTATATGGAGAGAGAATTACATTTAGGCCACATCCACCTGAAATCCCCCTTGTCATTGCAGTTTTGCTGGTGACTTTTTAACACCAAAAACACTAAGAAGTTGTCAACCTGTACTGTACCTTCACTTTCTCTGCCCAAGGATTGATTCGTTTCCATAGTAACCACCAGCCAGACAGGCAGTCACCATAGTTACAGAGGTCTGTCTCATCTTGGCTACCGACATCAATGGCAATGACTGTTCTGGCACCCATGTTCCTTGCAATGTCCGCTGTGGGGCGTACAGCATTCACACACAGACACACAAACGTGCAAGCACCACAACGAAGTCCAGCAGCAGAGGTGATAAGAAAATAATTCTCGTGTTACTAGGCTTATTTCAGGGTAATATTGTTTTAGAAGACACAAGTTCAAACAGACTTGCACCACAAAAACAGTTTTTTTAAGCTGTCGAACAATCTGCTGGGAATTTATGGCCAATTAGTGAGACAGAACACTGTAATTTTTGAAAAAGGAACATTTATATTTTTCTTGCCAAAAAGCAATGGGCTCATTGACTAGTGTTAAAAAGAGCCTTGGGGCTGTGAGCATTTTTGTGGTGTTGAGCCTATTCAAAGACATAAACAAGAAGACATCCCAGAAGCCCAAAGCACGGATCCAGAACCAAGCCAAGAACAACTAGAAATACAGTTGATTGAGGAGCACAAACTTCCCAGGGAAAAGGCAGACTAATAAAGCTCAGATATAAAGGATACTGATTTTACAAGGGTCTACTTAGCTGGATCAATATTTGGGCCCAGAAAGCATCACATTTTACAAACCTCAGAAACAACTATTGGTTTGGAGATGGTGAAGCATGATTCCTATACCAAATACAGAATTACAATAGCTCAGGCCAGAGCTTTGTGAAATGTGGCTTCCATCAGTACATTCTTTACAACAACTACACAGAAACACACAGGGGAGTTTTCATCTGCACACCATTATGAATGTCATAAACTGTTTGTGTCTTACTTAAGTTATACTTTGCATGAACATTACAGGAATAAGTGCATTTGGTTTAGTGCATTTTCCAGGGAATCAGGGAGTACTTAATGGTCCGCAGAAAAAAATATCATTCCCCTCTTTGTAAACAGACTCCACTCATCTTTCCCCTGGTTGAGATGAAGCAAATACTGATTTTAAAACTTAGGCTAAGATATACAGAAAGGTAAGGCTGAGCGATACTGTTGAAATCATTACAATACTGATTAGGATATTTCAAATAGAAATTTAACTTAAGTTCAAAGCAGAACTGTTAAAACTTAACTTCTTACATTTTAAATACAAACCTTTAAGAGCTTGTTAATCTGGACTATAGGAATTTGAAGAAAGACAGCATGATAAGATCATATTGATATATGATGCTGCTGAAAGCCAATAAATTATACTTTTTAAATCGCTCAGTCCTACAGAAAATATTCATTTTCGCATGTTGGGAACAAGATTCTAAACTCAAAGCAAACTGGTGTCCAGTCAGTCAAAGCTAGAAGAAAATCTTTTTTTTTTTTCCATCTTAGAAGCTTTTAAATCTAAAATTAAGCACTTGCTTAAAATGTCAAATTCAAATGTGATATGCCCCCATATTTGACACCGGATTATTAGACTGACAAATACCACAATTTGCTCTGGTAGTTCTTATTTCAATTGGTTTGTTTTTACATCACAAAGTGAATCCTTGTGCTCATTTAGAATTACTTCAAATATCCAACTCCAAACGCTGATTTTTTTTTCCCCCATCTCGCAAGAAAGTGCATTTTTAGGGTCTGATGAAGCTTGTTTGCTCTCTGAGCTGCTGAAGACTCAAATTGTCTTATCAGATTAATTAATTGTCTGAATAATATTTAGATGGGGAAATTTCAGCACACAGGAATTCCCTCCATCAGTATTAAAACAAGCCCATAGCTACATACTTACCCATCACGTAAACACTGCTAACTTGATCAAAGCCTTGCCACCCCACCCTAATAAGCACCCGCATCCCTCACTCCCCTTTCTGCCCTCCTTTGGGGGATAGGAGTTTGAGGACACTGGAGGGATACCACCTCTACTTGCCTGGCAGGTTGTTGATGTAGCCACCGTCCATGAGCAAGTTGCCATCTTTGGGGTCGCAGAGAGGTGGCAGGTACCCCGAGAGGGTCATGCTCGCACGCACATAGCGCCACAGAGAGCCTGGCACACCAGGGATGGAAGGAGGGAGGAGGGAGGAGGAAGGGGGGGATAACATCTCAATAACGTTTGCTATATTTTTCAGGTTAGTGTCGACACAGACCGCAATCCCGTCACTAGACAGAGATCGGCTGAAGAAAGGTAGCCGATCCCGTCAAATGCTAGGACCGCAGTTCTGCCCACCTTCAGACTCTGTTGTACACCACTGCAAACCTCATTACCTTGCACACAGATCCTATCCTTGTGCAGAAGGTAAAAAAGTAAATGGCAACCATCACAGAGTGCCAAGGCTGTTTGAATCTCCAAACTGTGTCCCAACAGCAGCATGTTCTTTGTTGAATGCTGCTATATGAATTAATAAACACTAAGCTGCTGTCAAATTCAAAGAGACTGTATATTGAAGGTGAAACTAATCATCATAAACTGAGCTTTAATGGTGGAAAAGGTTCTACTGAACCTACAATAACAACATATCAGAGAAGGAGCTGTTGTGACAAGTTTGGAGATCTCTCACCGTGAACATGGCAGGGAGCGACCTGCCTGCCCAGTCCCTCAGTACAGCTCAGTGCCAGCAGGGGGCAGGAGCAGGCTGGTTGTTGCATGGGTTGGAAGGATAAGGAGCACCGTAGACAAAAGCGGGAGGTGCAACTGTGCATGAAGTATATGTGAAGTCTGTGAAGAGAACTTTCTCACTGAAATACGACTTTTAGAGAAATACCATCTCTCACTTTTTGTTTCTTTATACAGCGAAAAATCTCTTATTCTAACTAGGGTTTTTTTCAGTTTGTATAGGGGCTATAATGGGCAACAGCAGGATCCAGAACACTTATTACAAAATAATTACAAAACAAATAAAAAAAAAGATCACACATGCCATCAATATATATTTATAAGAAATATATAGATTTGGCTCAGTGTGTCCAACACTGGCATGCACATAGAAGCAAGCAAAGCCAGGGGAGAAGACAGGTGCAGTGTGGAAGAAACCAAACATGTTCCTGTTGGTGAAGATGATTGAAATGAAACAGAAACAATTTCCCAAGAATATCCTCATGGGAAATGAGGGGAACAGGCTGCAGTTGAGTCCACGGGACAGAAACATTAAGGCCTATCGAAACGCACAATGATCCACAACGACAGACAGATGTTATGCTGACATGAGGCATAGCTGCACAATATCCAGTGAGGCAGGAGAGTACTGTTAAGTGTCTCATTCAAACTATCGGCTTTCCTTTAATCTAAACATATGGTGTTTCTTGTCTATATCCTGAAAATCAAAATGAAAATCCAGCTGAAGGCAAACTGACCTGAATATGTTGAAATAAGCAAGAAAAGTGGTGTATGAAGACATCAGTGTTTACAAGCCAAATTCATGGACATAAAAAGTGTAAGGGGCATTTTTTTAAGCAAATATAGGGGGTCAGAAAAAGCCAGACCATCATGCATCTCTCTGTGACCCATAGACGTTAAGACATGCGTGAGTAAAACCTCAAATCCAATAACAAAGTGAAGGTCAGCAGTCATATTCAGAAGTGACACCAAGCAAACTGGAAAAAGTGTGTGTGAATCAAAGAGTCTGAAATTGGAGGGAACTAGATGTACAATTGGATAATAAACTGATTGGAACAATCCAAGAAGACATAATTTTGATTTTGTCTTTCCTTCCAAACCATGGGCTCCCAATGTCCAACTGGTCATGGTGGGTTAGTTACAAGTGAGAACTGGGAGGTAGAGGACAAGAAGGAGGAGGGTAGCCGAGTGACTGATTGTCGACTTAGGGATGAGAGAGGAGGTTTTGGTGAGCGGGCGTTTAAAATCTGACCTGGGACATTGTTAACATAGCAACCATCCACAAGCAAGTGGCCATCCTTGGGGTCGCAGAGGGGAGGTAAATAGGGGGTGTAGGAGGCGCTGGCTCTAACATAGCGCCAGACGCAACCTGCCGGGAAATCGAGATGGAGAAGGAGGAACACATCAAATATGGGCCGGACTCCACGTCACAGATTTATAATATAGTGAGAAGGATAAAGAGAGTACAGAGAGTGAGAGGAGTGCTCAAAAAAAGAAAGAGAAATAGAGAAAGGAATAGAAAGAATGAGATGCTAGCAACATGGAGAAGAAGAATGCAAGGAGCTGCCAGGAGCAGGACAGAGAGTAGAAGGGAACACAACAGAATTGCTCGCTTTGACCTACAATTTCAACAAAACTCAATTAATTCAAATATGATGCCAATTTCATATAAAAAACACACTCAAGGACCACGCCACAACCAAATGGAACTATTCAAATGTTACTACAGAGGCGTAAACATCTTACTAGACAATAATGACATACAACATACTAAAATACCAACATAATTAAGTTTTGTGACTCATTGCTCATTTCTCATTGCACATTACAACTAATCTATAGTATAAATTACTACACATACACTATCTTGAATGGGTGACAACAGATATATGTAATTAGCCTTGTTACCTAGAGACAGTGATGCTAGGTTTGTTTGAAGTGTTCATTAAGAATATTAAAAGGAAATTGTATTAGCGTTGTTAGATGATTGGTTTAACAAGCAAAGTGAGAGGAAGACGAGCAGAGAGAGAGAAGAAAGAAGAAAGAGAGACAGAAGAGTGAGAGAGGGAGAAAGGTAGCCCATCACTTCAAGAAGTACTGTTGGGCCTTTAACTAAATGGAGGAGGAAACTGTAAGGGAAATTGGACTATGGTTTTACTGGAAAGAGTTGCTTAGTGATCTTTCTCACCAGATAAAACCTAAGACACTGTGTACCTGTACACCAGTAAAAAAAAAAAGTGTAGAACAAGTCTTTCCATTTCAGTGACTAGATTCAATATGGCATTACTCAGAAATAGCAGTGATGTTTGAAACACACAAGTAAAGCTACAGAAAGCACAGAATGGAAGTGAAGGAAGCAACATGGGATGTCATTAAAAAGGAGCAAGGAGGGGGTAAGAAGGACAAGGTGGAGTGTTCTGGATCCTACATGTTGACATGGACATGGGTAGGGGGATAAGTCCTTTAGGGGATCAGCGACTACACAGGTTATTTTGTCTATTGCATGATCACAGATAGGCAGCTCTGTGATATCTCTCAGTGTGCTGAAAGACCTGATGTAAAGGATTTATCTAAGGCACGATCTGGGTATTTTAGATAGAAATGTAATGGGGGTAGGAGGGGTGATGAGAAGGCTACAGCTTGATCAATTTTGTATATGAAAAAGGTATTACATTGAAAAAAAAGAAGAAGAGGGGAAAGAAAATAAAGATATAGAAACAGAACGGTGGCAAAGAAAGACAGAATGAATAAAAGAAAGAAATGAAGAAAAGAAAAAAGTAGACATGGAACAGGAAGTAAAAGAGGTAGGTGATTGTGAACAATGAGACTAAGAAAGGAAAAGGCTTTGCTCCAGCAGTTTATACACATGCCAAGATGCAAACATAAGCATTCAATGCTTTTCTGTAGGACTCAGGCCTACAAACCTACAAACCCCTTAAATCCAGCGCTCAGCCTGAATTATAGCATTTCAAAACACTGCCTTTACAATTAAACCAGCAGTGTTTTAATTTGATGTATAAAGATGTGAACTGCAATGTAGCATTACATTGAATTTACATGGTGTAGAAAATGGCACACTGGATTTGCGGGGTATAGGGATGGAGAGTCATCTCAGGCATCTACTTCAGCTAGTGTTAGTGATGGTGCATTTTTGTGCAAGTCAAACAGAACACATTTGCCATTGTATCAGCAAATACAGACACAAGCACAGAAAAATATATACAGTGTTTTACTTGGTCAATATTCATTGAAATATTCTCATGAGCTCTTGGTTGCTGCATACTCCAAACTGGATTGAAACTGGCATATTTTTACAGGGAAAGTACCGTAGTACATTTGCAACCTAAGAGGAGAGATGGTGTGTGTGCAAGCCAGCCAGCAACTTATTTTATTCCTCTTCGTCCATCTCTTATGTACCCCTACTTGCAAATCATCCATAATGTCATGTGAATGGCTGTGGGACGTTCTCTGAGCCCTTCTCAGCTAAGGTGTGAAATCAGTGAAGTTTTACTACTTCTCATAAGTTAACTCATTTGTCTATTCCTGCCCAGTTGTGCAAGGTTCTACGGATGGCGTGGACATTATTAAATGAGCACACTTTAAGCCTTAGTGAGCGTACTGGCATTTGCTCAAAATGCCATTGTCCACATGAAATTGAGAGTGCACCAACTTCAATTTAGTTTGGAGTATTCCACCTTGAACCATAAATCGGAGAGCATGCAGTCCAGTCACTCCAGATACATTTTTAAACATATGTATTGCCTCAAGCTGTGCCTGCTCATACAATATTTTGTTATTGATATATTGTAGAATGGAAATATTTTATTGCCTGAAGTCTTTCGCAAAGTTAACTGGGTGTCACAACGTTTCAATATATTTGCTTAAGCAACAACAATCACTTTACATCTGATTGCTACAAGCATTACTCATTGTTGAATTACTTAATTGTATAACACGAATTGATGAAAATGCCAATTTCACACATTAGTTCTCTGCCATTCAGGACAGTATTACTGGATTGCATTGTGTTAAATGTTGGGAAAGTGCATTAAAAACATTTTATCAATAAAGTATTCATGCCATTTTGTGTGTATGTGCATATGTATGTGTTTGCATTAATGTGGGTTCACCTACAGCTGCTAAATATTCTAAAGCTTAAAAAGGTATACTTTCTATTAAAATAGTAATTCGATGTTGAGGGTTGGTTGCCCCTACAATCATGTCAGCTGTCACTTACCATCCTGATGAACACGCATGGCTGAGGCTGTGATGTCAGTGGTGACGTTGAAGTATGGCAGCCACAGATCCTGGGGACACAGAGGTTATATCACTGCCATAAACCTTATTATTAGTTTTGCAATTGATTACTCTTTCCCTGTATTGCAGACGTACAGCAAATCAATTATTTGGAAAGATTGATTTGTGCAGCATCTGCTCACCTCAGCTTGCTTGTCCTGAAACACTTTGTAGATGCTGGTGTTGAAGGCAGATCCAGAGAACATGGAGGTGATGGGGTAGGTCAAGTCCAGAACTGTTTTAAATACTGAGTTCATTGCCTATTAAACAACAAAAAATTGAATAATCAGGCACGTCTATTCCTTAGCAACTACTTAAAAATAGCATACATGTACAGTTTACTATCAGTTTATGTGTGTGTNTGTGTGTGTGTGTGTGTGTGTGTGTGTGTATATACATACATTGTTATTATTTTGTTTGCATATTTGTTTATTTTAAAAAATGACATGTTGGCAAAGGCTCTGTAACATGAGGTGTTTCAATAATAAAGAAAGAAAAAAAAAGAAAGAAAAAAAATTCTAATAAACTGAAAGACTGCACATTTTTTCTTTTATGTTGTCTCAACACGATATCAAAGACATTACTAAATAATGGATATGGATGTATTCTGTACCTTTGACCACTCTCTGGCTCTCTGCTTGGTTCTAACAGCACTCCTCTCCTCAGCGTACAGTGCACCAATGAATGAGCCAATGGAGGTCCCACCCACTATGTCAATAGGAATCCCTGCTTCCTCCATAGCTTTGATAACACCAACATGAGAGCAGCCTCTGCAGGACAGAAGACATCAGACAGGACCATGAAATTACTTCATCTCTTTCCAGCTGTACATTAGAAACTCTGAAAAAAAAATTCTGTGGTATGAAAACATTTATTTCCAACATCTGAGTTTAGTTTTGATAAAACAGGTGACTGAAGTCTAAAATAAAATATCAAATTGTAAGAACCTCTGCATCAACCTTACACAATGGTAAACAGAGGTGAGAGTTTAGGGCTGCTGTTAGAAAAAAAACAGTCCTCTACAATTTTATACAGCCAGTAAGGGCTCTGACCTCATTGGCAGACTCTACTCACCTTGCTCCACCTCCTCCCAACACCAGGGCGATACTGTTTCCTGTCAGGACCCGGGCCAGCCGAGAGAAATCACTGTGCCTGTCTGCAGTTTTTTCAAACACCTTTTCATACACCTCCCTCTGCACACAGACACAGAAAATATACATGAAAACACAGTAAAATCATCAGCTTCACATTAACATTCAGCAATACAACACCAATGTTATTTACACAGCCCAAGATCTGCAAAACTGCAATATACTATGATTTAAACACAATATACTAAGAATGGTAAAATTATTGTACCAGTTTAGTGGGGCTGCGTCTGGAAAAGACCCTGCGCGGACACTTAAGGTGAAGATGTCCAGAACACCAGCTACGCATGTTGAGCCATTCAACTGTCCTGGAGGGGCCCGGGCCGTCCTCTTTATGTAGAAGGATCAGCTGCTTCAGAGCCCGAACTGCTGTATTCTCTAACATCTGTTCCAACTGAAAGAGGAGGGGAAAAAAGGGATGGAGAGACTAAATGCATTGTATTTGTATTTGAAAGGCATTTTGGTCTTATTCTCATTCTTCCCGCTTTCCCCTCCCAGACACAGACATACCTCTCCCAAGGCAGGTTCCTGGTCACCAAGGCCGACGATGAGGATACAATCTGCCTGGCGGATGCAGCGCTGAGTCCACGGGGTCATGCTATTGTCAGTCTGGTATAGTACAATCCGGTTGATGTCCTCCTGCTGGGCCAGCCAGCCGGATAGACGGTACTCATGGATACTGGTAAATAGAGAGCAAAAACTGGAATGAGGCATGTTTTCATGCATTTAAACAAACACAGACAGTGAGCGAGAGAGTGATGAAGTAATAGAAAGTAACAGGAGTTATGAGGTCTTTACACAGCAAGGTAAAGACGAGATACAACGAGAGAGAAAATAATAGTGATGAATGCAAAAAAGATAAAAGAGATCATGAAAAAATTTTGCAGTTCAGAAGTTTTTGAGATGAGGCTATCAGTCTGATGGTCAAACGAACCTGTCCAAAGCAGAAGCACCCAGTCGCTCTCTGATTATGTCACTGGTTAATAGCAAAGTGGGCCCTAAATGTCAAACAGAGAAAGGATAAAATGTATGAGTATTTAAAAAAAAAAAAACTACATCAATAAATATAATCCAGCAATTCAACAGAAAAGAAGTTATTTTGCAGACCCACCAATGGCACTGAGGGCATGGCTGAGTTCCAGGTTGAATGCGTTGATCGGCACTTCATCACATACAGGCAACACAGCCACAGTGGAGAGGTTGCTAGCAGGATTGGTTACATCAGCACTGGCTGTCATACTGGGCAGACTCAGGGCTGAACCTGGAAGTCAAGATCACAGTGACTGAAAGGATGATAACAATCCTCCCTAATTACTTGAATGAAAAGTCAGCATACTTGGCCAAAACCTTGATTTTGATTATGCTGATTACTATCGTCATTACTTTCACATTTTTACAGTCTCCATCATCATCATAACTTTACCTGAGAATGGCCCGCGACCCTGCTGCAGGTTCCCCAGAATTTTCTGGCCCAACAAGTGGATCAACCTTGTCACCACCTAAACATGGGCATCAGGCATCAATACACACAACCAGAGCTTGACTACATTTTCATGAGTTTTCACATTAATCAAGGTGAAGTTACTGACCTGTGGATATCGTCTTTTAATATTGTTGAGCGTTCCCTCAGGTAGTTTGACCAGTTCCGTATCTCTCACAGCATGGACAGTGGTGGCTCTTGGCTGTTTGGTCAAAGCCTCCACCTTAAAGCAAATGGTAAGATGCCATTAGATAGCTATATCATACTTTTGAGATCTCAAAAGGCCTGATTCAGACAAAAAGTAAGAAGGTGATATCAGTTTTTCTTTTAATATAATCTTTGTTACATTTTAGTCTACTTTTTTGTCTGGCTGTTAACTGCTATTATATAACTTTGCTGTTATGATCACACCTGGCCTCTCTCTCAGAGGACATTTTACATACCACAATAAGAAAAATACAAGTGTAAATAACTGAGTTGTAACCAGCAGCCTTTAAAATGGCTTCCTATGATGTGTTGTGAATGCTTTGAGACATGTATATAATGTAAGGATTAAAAATATTGTGGGAACAAAAAACAGTGTGCAAAAACAAATGTTATCAAGATTAACATATGATCAAAAACAAGCAACATTAGGTTTGCCATGTTTGTCTTTTGTTATCACTATCTAAACGTTAATTTTATGCTACATAGCTCCATATTTCCACGTGATTTAGTGTGTTTTCTTTTATCTGCCACCAGAATCACACTAACTGTGAGGGAAAAAAACTTTGATCCCTCACCACTCCAATGAGGTCTCCTCTGCCATATTCCCCAACCAGTTCTTTTTTGCCATTAGCCTTACGGATGACTGAACGCAGACGTCCATTTAGGACAATATAGGTGCAGTCTGACTGGTCATCCTGTCTGTAAATCAGAAGAGAAAAAACACATTGTTTTATTAATTATTATAAGCAGTCAACTATGAGAAGCACACATGCATACATACAATACCTGTAAAGTGCTCTGCCAGCTTCCACAGCCATCCAGTCAATAGCAAAGTCCATCTGCCTAACAAAAGGGGACATACGGATGGCCACCGTGTGCGCTGCACTCAGCACTACACTAGGTTGCTCCCTCATGATCCTGCAGGGGGAAGCACACAGCAACAAGAATTAAAAGTGCTGACTTGCACTGCTGTTAATGCAGTTTAAGGTGAAATAAAAATAGAAGATTATGCTCTTATCCAAGACTTTTATGTGCATTAGGTGACTATGTAAGAATTTTATAAGGTATAACAGAACAATGGCCCTTTATTAGGGAGAGTTTATTAAAATTATTACTCTCAGTGCTTGCTCTAAATTGTAAAACCAACCTAATCTTTACATATTTTGTAATTCTTGCCCAAACTTAGAGCAGAAGACTTACTCATAAAAATCTGACTTTGAGATCTTGAGGTAAGTGCAGTCTCGATTGGCTTTGATGGTGAAGATGAGGGGCTCTCCAGTCAGCACGGCCAGTTGGCCCACCATCTCACCCGGGTGGGTGACAAACAAGCAGACAGCGTCTTGCTTATTGATCATTCGCTGGTAGACATGCAGACAACCAGACAGGACAAAGTGCAGACTAACATCCTTTAACATTAAAAAGAAGGAGAGACAGACAAAGCAGAATTAAGACAGGATTGTATTATTTGATGTATCCTTTGTTGTATTAATTGACATTTTACATTCTCTGTTGCAGTCACTCATTTACTATTACTTTTTTCAGGTAAATGGTTATCAAAAAGGGTCCATTGTGGCCACGTACCTGGTCTCCCTGTCTGGCTAAGACAGCTCCAGCTTTTGCATGATGCAGAGTTACTCTCCCGTTTAACAAGGTGGGGTCCTGGATAATTGGAAGAAAAACAAAGAGAATGTCAAGTGGTGTTAAAAGAGTAAGCTGTAGTAGAGGAATAATTTGGGTGAGATGTTTTATTTCTCCTTTGTTCACATTGGGATTAAAGTCAAATTCCAGACATTGATTTCATCTGACCTGCTTTGATCTAGTTACATAAACACATGCTTTTGAAAGATTTACTGTAGCAATGTGTACCCAGTGGCACACAAAGAGGGTTCATTTCAAATTGCATCAAATGCACATGTACAAATCCCTGCTACATTTAGGCTTAGCTTAAAATCATTATTGTAATTCAGTCTGCAATAAGGTAGCATAGAAGTGATGCGTTACAATTTGTCAATACAATTCCTGTTAACAAACTTTTGTACTTCTGTATCTGGATTTTGGAGTTTAAGTTTGGAGTTTAAGTTCATCTAACATGCAGCAGAAGCAGTTATATAAACATTTAAGAAACTGTGGGTGAACACTTAAGGCTTCCCTCCCCTCTTCCATAGAGTAGAGCTCATCTAGAGGGCGCCTGTTGACTGACCTCCTTTCAACATCATAATCTGTGAGCAGATGCTCTGGGGGGTGATTTTTAACAATGGGCTCATTCATGCAGAAAAAATAATAATGTAATGAGGCTATTATTATTTCTCAATCCATGGAAATTTGGTCTGATGGTATCGAGCATAACTGGGAGGACACTGTGCTAACTGAATATTTAGACCCTGTTTTACTTGTATTAGTTAGCGTGAGCCAAAATTATTTACTTTTCCAAACATAAAAACTCAGAAATTCTACAGAGTCTGTCTTTAATTTGGACACTTCTTGATATAATCCAAAGTGATATCTTTGAATTTCTTTGTTTGTTAGACCAACAATGTAGATATTCAATTTACTATCATATAGGGCAAAGTAAGGCAGTAAATCCTCACAAATGGCTGAGATGGAATGTTTGACATTTTCGCTTTGAAACTGAGAAAACAGTAAAGTGATTATCAAAATACTTGCATTTTTTTGTCAATCGTTGATTGTGATTTTAATAGTGTTTGCAACATACTGCCTAAGGGTCATGTAATACCACTACACTGTAACATAACAGACACAAACCTCAATCTTCATGAGCTTGAGGACCTCTTTCTGAGCTTCCTCAAACAGAGCAGCACTGGATCGACTGCATACAGGTGTGAAAATATTGTCCACTCCTGTCTCTTCCTCTGGATACAGGTAGATCCCTGAAGGAACCTCATCCACTGTCACCTTCCTCTCTCGCTGGTCCTGAGATACAGACTGGAATGATGTACAAGATGACATTTGATGAGCCTCAGTTATGTGATCTATATTATGTGTTGTTATCATTATTGAGCTTGATAACACTATTCATGCACTAGCTGTGTTTTTGACATACTGAAAAATTACATATACAGACACATTTTTAATTGTCATATTGAAATTCTTGTTCCTCTTAGCCTACAGAACAACATATGTAGTTTCTAGTGAAACAGTTATTGTCAAGAAAAATATTAGCCTCAAATATTTTATTTCAAACATTTCTAGATTAGGTATTTTTATATTCTATATGCTTGATTACTTTGTGGTTATAGTTGTCCTGTAATCAACTTTTAATCTTTGTTCTCAAATCAACATAACTGTAGTTGTAGCTGCAATTACCCAATTTTATGCTGGGTAATGTACAAAGTCAAGCTTATCTGATTTTTCTGAAGAGTCCACAGTGTACTGACCCGACTAAAGGTGGGAGGAGTGTTGCCATCCTCTGCAGAAACAGAGATCCGTCCTCTTTCATATGCCATGTCAAAGTCTGATCTCAGACCTTTCTGTATACCTGCATGAACAAATTTCAGATACTTGTCATCAGTCTCCAATAACCTTTATGCTGTAGTTAGGTAAAAAAAAACTTCCAGCCAATACGAGAGCCATGTTTTCCAAACTGGTCATCATTCAGTTATCTACAGAAGCAATAAAGCATATTTGCACTGAAGCACGGCCTAGCTGCTGGTTAGAACAAGTCTATATCTGTGTCTTCATAGTCTTCCGTCTCCCTGAGTTAACATGCTGTTACAGATCGTCTAACTGAACTGTGCTTCATTTTCCTAAGAAGAGAGAACCCTGGTTTTTTCGCAGCTACAGTGAGGTTCACCTGTGCCATAACTGTGTTGTACAGTGTGTGCATTCCTGCTGACGCTGCACTACCTGTCAAAATTACCCTCACTCAAGACCAAGGTTCCTTCACTTGGGGCAGCAACTCTCTCTGAACCCATACATACATACATAAACATACACATCTACTCAAGTACTCATATCCTGTTAATTGGTAAAGAAAGAACACTCACCAGCAATATCCACAGGCATAGAGATAGTCCTGCTAAGAGTTGGCACTGTTGTTCCATCCTTCCCTTGTTCTCCTGTAAATAAATAATTTAAAAACAGCCTATTTGACAAAAAAACTTCCACTGGATAAAAACTGAGAGTAAAGGCATTTAATGAAAACCGATTAATTTTCTCTGCTTTAGCAGTATTGCACAGTGATTTTGGCTGTTCTCAGTGTTTAACTCTCATCTTTAAATATAAAACTTACAAACACTTTCTATGATCACATTTGACTTTTTCTAGCTTTCTGTCCCTACCTGTAGCGTCACCCTTAATGGCAGCTTCCCGATGCTCCTCAGGCACTGTCAGACTGCCAAAGCGCTTGCCATGGCGGATGGGACTGGTACGAGTTGGGTGGGGAGATGGCGGTGGCAGACGTGAGGGCTGCATTTCCTATGGGAAAAGTGCAAGTTGTATAATATGTATGGGGAGTGGGAAGATGAAAGAGAAATGAGCACTAAGTGACTTAAGGCATAACAAAAAGTCTGCTCGCTGAGCTAATGATGCAGAATTCCTAATGAAATGCCAAACCACATTACCATCAGATGTTTGCATGATACTGTGTGTGTGTTTGTACTTATACAAACTTACATGGCTGAAGAGCTCATTTGTGAGACCCAGATAGTTGTGCAGGGCAAGCACTGTTACTCTTTGGAGACGAACCATGATAATCTGGAGAGATATAACAGGAAATAAGTCATTGACACATCATGTACAATCTGACAGATCATCAAAAAGACCTCTGGTTTTCAACAGTAGATGGAAACTGGACCAATAAATATGAGCATGTTAGCATCATTCTTAATCTACCAAGCTAAATACTTGAATACATGTTGGAAATTTAACACAAACTAGAATACACGAACAATGTCTGAGACAAAACCCACCTGTACTACCCGTACCAGGCTCTCAGGGTACTTCTCAAATATAGAGAGGAAGGCCTCTACAGGTAAACGGAGAACAGTGGAAACCTCTGCAGCCCGTGCTGACACCGTTCTGTAAGGCTTCTGGTGGCCCTGGAAACACAAATAGCGAATTTTATATAATTTTTACGTTTTTGTAAATCTATTTATAAACAAGCTGAAGGCTTGTAGGAGGCTGGAAATCTTTATTTCAAATGTGCTTTGAAGCCATACAATACTTTGATTGATTTACAATTACAGTAAAGATCAATGTATGAGTCTGGAGGTGGTTTGTTGAGCAACTTAATGAGCAGTAAGGAATTTGAAGCAAGAGGTGGGTGGAGCCTGACTGACATTTAAAAGGGTGTGTGAGTTACATGTATGTCTGTGTCTACAGGAGTGACGTGTGTGTGTGTGGAAAGAAGTATGTGTAACCTACTGTGATGACATCCAGGATGCTGAGGAGGCTGTGGACACTGTCTCCTGGGTAAACCTCCTTCACCACATTTTCTTTGCCATCCTTCAACAAAAGAGTGAGCACCAATTTAAACTTATTGTATGTCCTTGCCTTGGATGTATTTGTCATCCAAGAAAGCGACATTCACTGTTCACAGTTCAAATGTTAACAGATGCTAATGAGCTGTTAAAGCAAGAACTCCCATGGTTTAGCCCCTTAGATTTGCTCTCATTTATGTGGTCTGCACAACATTTTTACTGCAACAAAACGCTTTAAATGTCATAAACTTCTTAAAAAGGTGAAAACTATACTTTTTTTTTTTGGAAAACAATACTTTAACAGTTTGCTTACCGTTCCAGTAAGGCACAATTCTAGTTTTCCATCCTGAACCACATAGATGCTGCTGTCAGGTTGGCCTGGTCTGAAGACATACTCTCCTTGTTGGAACTGCAGAAACACCATGTGTTTGCACAGCTCCAGGAAGAGGGGTTTCTCAAAGTGACCCAGCACACTGCAGCAAAAGGCAACAGAGGTTAGGTTTTTTTTTTCACACACACACACACACACACACACACACACACACAGGTGTATATAAACATGCAATGCATACATTGAAGAATGTGAGGCTCATTTAAAATCTGTCTTAAATTGCGAGGAATGCTATTAACTGAACTTTATGAGCACATTTTTCCTGGCAACCTCCTAAAAGTACACACATCTAAGAAGGCACTCCTGTAGAAGCAATCTGTCTCATGCAAATTTAATTAGAATATACCAACATGTCTGGGCCTCTACATATTTACATAATAATAACAACACAATTACAACAGCCATGAGGAGGAAGATCAACCATCAACCTACCGGACATTTTTAAGCATGTAGAGCACCTCAGAGGGGAGATGCGAGTTGGCCACATCAAACTCTGTGAGGTCCGCCTCCAGCACTGAGGGAGGGGGTTCCTTGGCCTGCAGGGTGGGTACCTCCTTCTTAAAGCGCAGGATCCTGCACAAGAGATAGAGATATTGGAATCAGGAGAGGTAAGGAGATGGAAACCACAAACTGTACTCATCATAAAAAAGTGTTATTTATGATTGGTGAAGGGGAGCTTTCCAATGTACTTTTTGGCAATGTTGAGCATCTTCTGCTTCTTTTTCAGGCGTGGCCTAGAGGAGGAGGATGTACCCACCAGGGAAGAGGTAGACTGAGAGACCTGTTGGGAAACAATTCACGTAATATGAGAGAAAGACAGAACACTGCTTTGAATTATTTAAATGTCTGAAGAATCACATATTAGATAGGAAAACAAAAGGAATGGCATGCGACTCATAACAACTACCATACTGATTTGCATGCTTGCTGTCAAAATATTACTATGTTATGCCAGTCAGTCACTCACTTTGCGCATGATCTTTCGCCCATAGAACATAACTTTGTCCCTCTTGCGAAAGCGGTATTTTGGGGCCTCTTGGGCTTCAAGGTCTGTGAAATATGAGGAATGATAAATTGGAAAATTAGCACAGAAATACGATGATATGATAATATATTATAATAATATAATATTACATAGTCAAAAATGCATCT
>JANJYP010084443.1:0-25065 GCA_024605115.1 Rastrelliger brachysoma | reverse complement strand
TTTGCCTAGGGCCCCCAAATTCCTTGAAACGGCCCTGTGTAGCAGCTAGCAGATCCATCAGCAGCCCCCGAGTGTGTTCCTTCAGCTCCACAGATTAGCATTGATCCTTGTTCCTTTTATTAAAACAAAAATAAATAAAATATCACCTTAACTGGACATTTGTAACTTAAAATAATAACTAAATGCTCCTTTACATTGATACTGGTGATTGTAAAACTATTTTACTGTATAAAAGCCAAATATGTAAGATACAACAGACATTCACTTAATAGCACGTTTGCTATTCTAAATGTGAGTGTTAGGCTAATGAATAGTATAACATACTTAAGTTAACTATAGTCAAGTATAATTTGCAATTACTTTAGGCTAAATGTTTTTCCTCACCTTGGGTCTAAAAGAGTAACCAGTGTGTAAAGGGGCTCCTCTTCAATCCCATCAATTATCTGGTTTACAGCTTTCAGCAGTTCGGTTTTTGTGGTGCCCACACTATGATCTGAAGATGAAGATAAAAACTGTCATTTTTGTTTTGATCTGTGAATAAACTTCTGAAAGTTGGGAGATAGGGACAAATTGTTTGAATGTTTTAAACTCTAACCCTCTTACACATATTATAATGCCATACACCATTAGAAAGGTTAGATTGTCCTGATTCATTTAAGACCACTCACAAATCATATGGGGGCTCACAGTCGTAATAGCATTAGTGGTTAGCTCGGCTAACCACTTAGTTAAAGTAAAACCAGCTATAACGGCTACATACCCTCAAAGTCTTATCTTTAGCCACAACCGTGTTATGACACAGGCCTTTTTGTTCCCAATTATCCATGCTTGTGAAACATGAAATTCATTGCCATCTAACCAAAATATTTTCCACAATATGTCCATGTATTTAGTCCAACATGTAANAAAAAAAAAAAAAAAAAAAAAAAAAAAAAAAAAAAGCAAAATGCTACCATTTTGTGTGAATTATTCAATGTTATTTTTCAAAATATATGATATATGTATTGTGTGGACACACAAAAACCATTTTCATCTACAAACAAACAAAAACAACCCAGCCATCCAAACCTGTATTTCAGCATGTTACATGTTCATATATGTTCATGTTCTGTTTATGAATATGACTGGTCACTTTTCTTGACACTTCAAACACTAATCCAGGATTATGTGAAGCCATGTTCATGGGTCAAAAAAGGGGTCATAATGTTCCCACATGTTCCTTCCAATTACTGAGGATTTTCAGAAGGTGCCCCTTGGCAGGTTTTTGCTTTATTTCCTTCATTACTGACCAGTAGCTGGCCATACAAATGGCATCTCAATAATTAAAGGGCATCTCCACTCATAATCAGTGTTTGCCTCGTGTATCAAGTAACCTATGATTAGTTAATTTTATACCATCCACACCCCCAACTGCAGCATGTGAGGATTTATATTTAAATTTGCTCAAGAATAAGGCGCTCCATCAAAGTTCACGTATTGACATATATTGACATATTAAAATCATTCTGTAGTTACACGTTTCCTTAATTTGCCCACTGCGTTAATAATACGTGATGGAGCATCTTATTCTTGAACAAATTTTAATATAAATCCTCACACGCTGCAGTTGGGGGCTTGGATGGTATAAAATTAACTAATCATAGGTGACTTGATATATGAGGCAAACACTGATTATGAGTGGAGATGCTCTTTAAGCAGGGAGGTTTGATATGATGCCAACTCAAAGCTGTATGCAACAAAAGCACCCAGAACCAGCCTCAACCCTTGATAGTTTGTCCAGCAGGGATCAAGCAAACTCAGCTGTCAGGTGGTGGACCTAAGACCTGTACACACTGGTACACCCACCTCTACCTTGCACGTATGGTGTCCAGACAGCATTACTGCTCAGGAGCTGCCACTGCCAGGTCGATCTTTCTACAATGAATTTGACTTGGCAATCAATAATTGAATGTTTCATACAATTTCATTATACATTTAATTTAGCGTAGGTAGAGGGACAAAAAACATGTGCTTAATTGTGCAAATAAATAAAATGTTATGGTGGGGTCTGATTATACACTCCTCATGCAGGATATTTTTTAAAACAATTTTAGATTAATTATTGATCATTCCAGTTGTTAAAAAAACTGCTGTCACAGCTCCAAGCGAAGAAAATCCCTCCAGACAACACCAATTTCCCCAAACCAGCAAAACAAACTCTTAGAAACAAACATCCAAATTAACTGTCTTGAGGAATGCTGACAACATACAAGGAAAACACTAAATGTGTATCTGGAAGGAGGTAAAACATCATGAAGGAGTTCTGGTTTGAACTAATATCAAAGAAAAGTGAGCAGGCTGTCCCATATTAGCAACACTGTATTGTTTTCATCTTGTATATTGTTTCATAAGATGTTGTTGGTATTATGTGAATATGAACAGCTATATTTTTAACTGTCTATTTTTGCTAAGAACAGTGTGCATCATACAGAAAAATAGATGAGACGCTAAATCTTTAGATGATGTGCAGCTCACACGATCTAAGTGGCAGCACTAAACTGTTAACAAGGGTGCCAAAATGATAAAAAAAACAAAAAAAAAAAAACAAGAGTTTCTGCAACACATACATGCTGCTCACACAGTCCCAGGTGTAACTCAAATGGTGGGAGGAAATAAATATTAGCAAACCTGGTACAAAAGACAACAGAGAAAATTATCCAGTAACAGAGACATAAAGGGAAGATGAATTCATGGCACTTGATTGGCAAACAAGACTTATAGTTGGATGGATAGTGTATGAAGGTAGTGTCAGACAAACCATAATAGCAGGGTAAGGAAAGAAAGCAAGAGTCAGAGCAGGAAGTCTACCCACACTCACAGATAACAGGATGTCACATCAAGATGATAATAAAATCTTGGTCACAATCTGTGTCAACTGCACTATATCGATTTGAGGCATGCCAGACGGTACAGTGAATTTGGGGTGAATGAATTGTAGCACAGACATATGCAATTTTTTTTTTATTAAAGTAGAGGCTAATGTGTTTTCAGTCTTGACTTTAGTCTGACAACTACGCACATAAAATGTGTCAATGTATTTTGTGTCATTTCATTTCATTAAATTCTGATCTACTTTGTATCTGTGGGTTGTAGCAGCAGTCACATAAGGCCTGTTCTCACTGAAAAAGTCCCTGGTACTATTTGCTGAATGCACAGTGCAAACAATTTGTAAGGCAATAGCTGACTAGATTATGACTGTAAAGTGAGTGTTTTATTGGATGAAACCCCTAATGTTTCTATCAGTATAATATGATGGATAGGTGGCAATAAACATTCCAGTCCTGTTGGCACAACAAAGGTGGAAGCAGCACTTGGAGCACTTTGTGGTTAAGCCATACAGTATCACATATGATTTATTTAAGCAGCAGCCTGTCAAGATGGGTTAAAGGTTGACATTTCTGCAGGGGAGATGGATGTTATAGAGAAGGCACTGCAGGACTACCCTGGAGAGGTCCTGGCATGATGTCAATATAGTTTAGGTTGAAGTAAATGCTATATTTGTCATTCACCGGGCCCATTACATCAATTTCTTCAGTCTGTCATTCCTCTGTAACTCGTGTCAAATGTATCACTATGACATGTCAATGTTAATCTATATGCCCTCTGTTTCTATTTTTATCCATTCTTGTTTTTATTCTCTAGATCCTTTTGCAAATAATAGTAATGTCTATGAGAATAGAACATCACTGTAATTTTTATTACCTAACTAAAATTATATTCTATATAATTCTATATAATTATAATTTTTTGAAAAAGACCCCCAAAACAATAAATAATTTCAGTAATTTAGCTTGACTGTCTAATGATCAGACAAGGAGACACCAGTGGATGAGAATAGAAGAAAAAGAGAATGTAGCATAGCACAATAACTTTTTTGTCATCTTATAATAAACCTCACCACTGAAATATGTTGGTTTATGCTAAGTCCAAATGTCCACACTCAAGACTTGCAGTGTACTGAACTCTAGCAGTGTACAATTGCCACATACCTTGACATGTTCACCATCATTTTGTCAAGTCTGTGGGGATGCTGGGTAATGAGGGGATAAAATATGATCCTAGACTAGACTAAGGACCTCCAATGTTTCCATAATGGAGATAAAATCTCTAGCTGAAGATCTTCTCATTGTAGATGGGAAAAAAACAACTTTTTCCTACATGTATATCAATTAATCTATACAGAAAATATGAAAAAAGCAAATGCCAAACAATTTTTTAGGCATGGATACGGTTTTTGACAGTTATGAGACAGGAAATCATAGGAGAGAGAGGGGATGTGACATGCAGTAAAGGACCCCCAGCCAGGGGTCAATTTACATGACTCTATAGTTATATGCCACAGCACATTTTTATTGCGAGTTCAGTGAAATAACCAAATTGAGGACATCATAATATATAATGTACCTTTGTGTTGCTTGAGTGTGTGATTAATGAACCTTGAAATAGCTTGGCACATTAAACACCATTGCTGTGGGGCCAAATGTAATGCTTGTCTATTCACTGCAAAACAAAAATGTTGAAATGATGTGCTTTCTACAGTGGAAGTGCAAACCAACATTACAAAATGTGAAACACTTTTACAAAGCTTGACGCAAATTTATATTTTGGAAAAGATTTTTACATATCACAAAACAAAATTATATTACCAAAATACTTTTACCAGTGATATGTAAAAATGTTTTGAGGGGGAGAAGGAGGCAATATTTTGCAACTAAAAAGTCAGCATCATGCCACACAATATAAACAGAAAGCCAAAAGTAGATTAACTGCCTGGAATTTGTTTCTTTTCTTTCCTGTAATTAATTTGAGAGTCCTTCATGCCATTGTGCATTGTTTAATCTTCACTTGTCTTTCCTTCATCAACACCTTCTCAGTCTTCATTATTTTTTCAGTCCTTTATATTCTTCTACCTATAATTGCTTTGCTTTCTTCTTCCTCCAGCATTGCTCTACCTTTCCCCTTTTTGTTTCTGTGCAATGGTCAGAAGCCAAATGATTCATATCTCCCAATGACTGTGGCCACTACTCGACCTTGTTTGCATGTTAAATCAGTCTTTCAAGCTTACATACATGCATGCACACAAACACATGCATGCACACATCAAAACATAAATGAGACAAAACAGAAAGGAGAGACTGATGACATATGTCCTTGTAGGCTTTTGTGCCCTTTTTATAAGTCATGCCTTATACTGATTAACATTAGAAACCAGCTCTTTATCCTCCTTTTTCTGCCTTTGTGGAAATGGGAAACCAGATATAATTTAGGTTTATCATTTTATTTACCAGAATGGCAAAATTAGGTGAGGCCAGCAGAGGCCAGCTGGTACCTTCTTCAACTCTTAAATTTTAGTTTTGTTAAGACATCGTTTATATATTAATTTTACTTGTTCATGTATTATTTAATATGTATACCACTAATCCCTATTTGTTATTGCAAAGACATTACTTAGACTCTCACCATGGATGACACTGGTGGTCACTTTCGAGCATCCCGAACAGCTTGTCCACATAGTGAGCATCCTACACAACACAGGGAATCCAGTGATGCTCTGTAATGGCTATCATTCTTTGAGTGTATTGGTTTCCATTGAGCCATCCCTCTGCACTGTCAATATCAATATAGACAGGAAATCCCACACAAGGCTGATGTATTGGCACACATGACTGACCAAAGCTACAAATCAACAAAGACTTAGGCAGCTCTGATGTATTTCACTTGTAAATTCTTAGTCATCTGCTGCATTAGGTGAGTTGTTTTGTTTTGAGAGCAAGATATGTGAGGAGGTAAAGAGGTCCAGAGCATTACTGAACAATAAATGATGGACAAATGTCTCACACAGAAAACAATAAAGAGTATGGAGGCTTACAAAGGTAGGCAATTCCCTCTGCATAGAATATGTCAAAGATAATAAATCATAATGTGCTCCTCACAGTGATGTGAGGAGCACAGTGTCTTTGCAGCTAAGTAAAAATAAAGTCAGTCTTTAATTTGTTTTTATGTGGTTACATCTGCAATTCTTTCCAAATTCTTTTTTACATTAAAAAAATGTTATCTGCCTCCAGGGACCTGATGTAAAAACAATGCAAATTATATTTATGTGGGCTAAGCCAAAAAGAAGACTCTAGTGCAGTGGTTCATTGTTGGAGGTACTGAACCCTACCAGTTTCATATGTACATTCATTGAACCCCTCTTATTGAAAAATAAAATACAATTTTTTTTCAAATTCAAGACATAGGTATATGTTTCACTGGTGCACAAAATGAACTGTGCATTAACCCTCTGGAGTCCAGGTTTTTTACTACTTTTGATTTACCTTTATATTTCACCTTGCATTGTTTCGTATCATATTTTTCAGTGCAACCTCACATATGTGGATTTACAGTTATTTTTCTATTTTGGCAAACTATTGTAACACAGTGGGCCGTATTGAGCATAAAAAAATCTATATTTTTTTTACTGTAAAAACCAGAAATGTTTAATGAACCAGTTTTATAAATTGGAATGTAAATGTAAATTGCAAACTTCAAAACCTATGTTCAGTCTTAGCAGACAACAAGGTCATTTACCACTTGTTGGTTGCAAGCATTTTCTGCTAGTAGCACTCAAACTAGTTTTTGTTACAATTCAAAGCTCTGTTTTCCCGTTTCTTCTTGCATCGAACGCAAATGCAACGAAAATATGCAAGAAGAAAGTACAATGTCATAAGTCGGGTTTTACGTGGCCTATTAACAAATTTAAAAACTGGCAAGTAGATTGAAGTCCGCACTTTCAACACAAATCGACACAAGTCTCACCCTCAACAAACCCCTGAGACTGACTCACTGAACCCCTAGGGTTCGATCGAACCCATGTTAAGAAACACTGCTCCAGTGGAAAGGGACATGTGGTTTAGGCCTACATACAACTAACAATTGATTCTTAGATAGAAAAATGAAGCGTAATATCTGATTACTGTAACAACAAATGAACAGGGATTATGGTTTGTGCTCACTAACCATATATTTTATTTGATGTTAAGCGAACTGTAAAATAACTCTCAAGTTAACATCTGCATTCCTCTTTTTTTTGGACAGTGTTAAATTTGGTACAATTAACTTATTTTTATGATTGATGATAAGTCACAGCAAAGTGCTACGGTTGTTTGTCATACTTCAAAGCAACAGAGTAAAGGTCAAGTGTGTGTTACAAACAGCAAAAGCTCTTCAAGCATCTTCAATTATTTACATGAGAGTCATGTTCATCACTGTGTGAAACAGTAAGTGTACACATACACAGACCCATGCATGCATGCAAAGGGGCGAAGGACCAGGGGCGAAGGACCAGTCTCTGTTCTTTTTTCTGTCACACTGGATATTTACACATGAACATGCCAAACACTGCCAAATTTGAGATATAATAACTTGTCATTCCTCTTAGATTTTAAGTTTAGTGTTGATGACACTACACAAAAGCACGAGATTGAAGAAGCCATCATATATGACTGAAGATTTAAAGAATCACCATTGAATTTTATTTCATTATTTTTTAGCATTTGACCAAAGACCCAAAATTCTTTTGAAAATCAAAAAGGGTTGAATTGAACTGGGGTCTCCAGTTGATAAACTGGACAAACAAATATAAATAAAACTCAAAGAAAACACAAAGAAGCAAACAGAAACAACCTAGAAGAAAAAACATGTCAGTAAAGCACTACAATAAACTGCCACTGGGCAAGTTACCAATGCAAGTTAAGAGTATTCATTGCACTAGGAACATATCTGCAAGATATACTTTCAATAAGAAAACAGTCTTGTCACAGCAATTAAGCCTGTTCTTTACTGTGTCTTTGCCCAGACTTTTAAATTATGTATACCTTTGTTACAACACCATCCTAGAAATAATGCTGTGAAGACAGCAAAGCCAGGCAGTGACAGTTCATAGAAGAAGCTGGTGAATGCTTTATATCTGCTTTCAGCACTGTGTTATTAATAGATATATACCTAAATATATTTGTATATATCCATAGAGAAATATGATTAACCGAGAGAACATTTTTAAAATTATATAATTACTGCTTTTCACATTCAGTGCTAATTTATCTTCATGTCTTAAAAACATACAGATTAATACAAGTTTAATGGCTTAATGGAGTCCTACCCACTTATAGGGAAAAAAAGGCCTGGGAAGCATAAATAAGCTGATCCTGTATCTCACAAAATGGTTTCAAGAAAAGGACCGTTTTCATATACACAAGCCTGTATACATACACTGTATAAAGCCTAAATAAAGGTCACGCACCTGCATGAATGCATTTTCTGCTATATACTGTGATTTTTGGGAACCTAAAACTCTGTTTTCCCCCTTTACACACACAAGTTCAAAGTGGGGTTTTCCCAAATCTCCACTATGGCTGGATTTTTCAGAAATAATCATTTACAGTGACATAAAACAGATTTTTCATGTGGATCACAGGAAAAAAAACGCATAAAAATATATCCATTTCTCCAGATACCCGGCTATATGTCCTGAGTATATAAGGCCAGTTTTCAGTTCAATTTTTGCAGAGTCATCTGCTCAGTTTGTCTTCTTACTGTGTCACAGATTATGCTTTCATCCTCTCATTCTGCCATTTCTTGCATTTGTGTCCACATGCTGCACTTGCCTTGTTAGTGACAGTTCATCTCACATACATAAATGCAATTAGCATCCTGTAGCACAGAACAAACACAGCACTAGTTGGGAGCAGATAAATGACAGCAGAGCATAACACACTGAATCAGTCCAACACGTCATTTCCTGTATTCCTATACAGTAGATTCCCAGGTGGCTTTCACGTCTCTTGAAGTTCCCCAGCAACACCAGTTCAAACCATCTCATCATGTCTTGACAATTAATGAAAAGCATTAGAGCTTAATCATTTCCCCCTTTTTGATAAAGCCTCATTCAAACAGAAATGCATCAAGTCTTTTTTTTTTTTTTTTTTTTTGCATATTTCAGCACTATTGTCATGCTGGTTCCTTCTTCACAGTCTAACATTGATGGAAATCTGAATAATTGAGGCACTGGAATTTATAAAATGTTATAGTGAGTTTTTTCTCCTAACATTAATGAACTGAAACATAGGTATTTTCATGACAATATATATCTCTGTCAGAAGAGTTTTGAAAGCTAGATAATGTGGAGGCATAACAGTTTTCATCTGACTACTGTGAGCCTCATTCTCAATTCAGCTAGGAGAGACTTTTATATATGTGAAATGCTGAAATCTTGCAGGAGACACATTATAAGTGACAGGAGACACAACAAAAGACCCAGAGAGAGAAAGGAAACCCCGGCCAGGATTCAAACCAGGGTCTGCCACTTCAGAGCACTGCTCCATAGGGCCTATGTGCTAACCACGGTCCCACTGAGCGAGCCAACAGATCACCTTTTTAAAATGATCAAGCTTAGCAAGCTGCCTATTTAAACATCCAACAGATATAGAGTAACATTAGCTTTAATTAGGAGTCCTATTTATGTCAACCTGATAAATGTAAGTTCAATATTCACTCTCTTCAGTATTTCAACAACTCCTGATGGAAATATCTAGCTCATTAGTTGATAAATGCTCCACTACACTCTCGGTCCATGTCTTATTCTTTTGTTCTGAATGATCTAATTACATCCCATAAACTTGATTTCCTATTCCTTACTGTGACCTGGCTTAAACCTGAAGAGTGATCCTCTTTAGTGGAGCTATGTCCACATAGTTAGAATTTTCTGAACGCCCCATAGGTTAACAGGCTGTGGTGGGGGCACTGTTGCGGTTTTTAAGAATCATCTTGTTTATTCTCCATTTACTTTTGGTTAATTTAACAGTTTTGATATTTTAACTTTTAAAAGTCATAATCCAGTTTGCTGTATGTGGGCCTTTTAATCCCATGAATAATTTTGCTTTTTGTCTGTCACCACAAATGTATTACCTTTGATGCATCCTCACTAAGCATTACAATTACTCAAACATGTATAATTCACTCTGGCATCTTTAATGAGCAGTCTACAGTCATGCTCCCCAGCTTCTTTTCTAGTCTAATTGCCCTGCTCATTTCATCAATATTAATGATATTGTTAGCTGGTTCTATGAATTGCGTCTATCAGCCTTTACCTTTCCTCCTCCAGTTGCCCTGATTATTAATTCAACCTCTTGGATTAATGACAACCTCAGCGAAAAAGACAATGTAGGAAGGGTGAACATAGTTGGAAACAATATTTGTAGTTTAATCAGGTTCCTGACCACAACCATTACATATATGAAGAATATGGCCAAAGGAAGTCCAACTATGTCAACACTCTAAATTCTAGTATCATATACTTCCAGACGTATTTTGCTCTTCATGCAGCCTTCCATTCTAACATTTATGTTTCTTTTATTTTATTTCTGAGGTCTTGACTCACTGAAGGCAGCCACTAGTACAGTATATGCCGACCGAGGTAAAATTGATAGCAGAAATCATTTTAAATCGATCTCAGCGTCAGAGACAATGAATAAAAAACTCAGATGTGTAAATTCACAATTTTGACAAATTAACAACTAAATCATATTTAGTTGTTAATTTATCAAAATACTGTCCACCAGCAGACTGCAGCCATAATTTATCCGTGCTATAAAAAGCTGATTATAAATGAAATGTTACACCAAAAATTTTAAATGCTATTTGAGCAGCTTTTTAATCACTGTGGGCAAAGTTTTATAGTTTTACAGTTGCAGTATTAAAATGAATAAATAAACTCAAAATAAACAAAAAACTAAAATGTTAAAATGTTGGCACAGTGGTTCCTTCTGCCCTCAATAAGCCAGGAACCAGCTCGACATATTTTATCATATTGTTTTGTCCATGCTTTTTTCTTGCTAATACAGTGCATTCAATAGGTTATGACTGGGTAGCTGCCATAGCAACCATGAAACTTTTTCATTTTTCCTTGTCTTCAACTCTTTTTGTTCAGTGTAGCTGTGACATAACTGTACAAACTTACTAAAGTAATAAAAATGCCTGGCTTCACACCAGCAGGCTTGTGAGTCTCTCTACTGCTGGGGAATGGGAGAGAAAGGGTAAGAGGAGTTGAAGAAGAATGATGAATAGCATAGGGGGGGAAAGCCAAGGGCATGTTTGAAAGTACTGTACCACAGAGGACAACAGAGGGTGTTAATATTTGTGCTCTAAAACATCAGTGTAACAGGGCTAAAATGTAATTTAGCCCTGTGGACACATTTATTTGTTTTAAAAAGATGGGAAAAGAATAAAATAGATATTTTTCTTCAACTTCATTACGTTTAAAGAGAGCTATTTATATAGCTGTGTACTTAATTGGTTACCCTGGTAGTTTGAACTGTTTTATTCTAAGTACAGTATGCTGTACTTACAGTACAATCAATGGTATAATGTTAATGTTGACCATAGTTATATATTTTTTTCATTTAACTTGAATTACTTTTTAATACTTTGAACAACAAGAGCAATTTGGAGGTGAACTTGGAGCAAATTATAAAGAAGAGTTTGAAAAGACAGGTGTTTCTGTGTAAAATGCATTCATTGTGTGATTTGTTTATTAAAAACATGCAGAAATAATATGGAGGTGTGACAGGCCCATCTTGTTCTCATTCCGCTTGTTTTCATGCAGCAGGTAAATAGAGAGCGGAGTCTCATTAATATCATAGTTGGAGGCACCTGGGCCCAGTGCTGCCTTTCCTGTTCATCTCTGCTCTGCTGCTCTCTCTGTTCCACAGCACATTTGTCATTTTGTTTTCATCCATCCAGCATCTTTATTTCATATACACACTCATGCATACACATGCACTCACCACTGATTTGACTGTCACTTTTTCATGTTTTTTCTTTAGTTCAAATGTGTTATTTCTCATATTTATTTTCAAATAAACACATGTTTGCCTTTAGCCTGCATTCCCTCCCTCACTGTGACACAAGGCACACATGCAGGCTTTCATGCACAACACTCCTGAACTAATGGTTAAGCTCATCACAGCCAAACTCCTGACAATGATATATAACGTAAGGCACAGACAGAGATACTCCTTTACTTCAGAACAGAATCAGCCATTGCATCATTAATATTTAGAAAAATATTTAAAACAAATGTTCTGATGGTGCCTTTAAACTAAGGTCAGAGTAACTCTTTTTACATTTTTACAAAACCATAATGTTGCTGTCTAACTCTACCAGGATATTTTGTTCTTTTTTTCTTCAAGGATGCAGAGGGGTCAAGCTGATGCTATGAAAGTCGCTATGATAGTCATGTTTGGATAATAAATTAGAAATAAGTTGCACATTTATAAATATAGCATCTACCATCTCAGAAACTGGGACGATGTTAACTGACCTGAATTATTAATCAAAATTTTTGTAATTTTTATAGATGGCTATACTTCAGATAACCATTTCACAGCATTGGGTAGAGACATTTATCTTGACACATTAAAACTGACATCACTATCTATTAACAAAGGAAGCTTCTATATTTGGGGCCCTATTATCTAACATGACCAGGGCAAGCCATGTTTTGCACAAGAGTGGGAAGAAGGCACTCAGTGCAGCTAGAGCCATAAATTAGATTTTTATTATGTTTTTGTTTTGTTTTTCACTTAGCAACACACATCCTAGAGGTACAGTGGAATTTAGAAAAAGACTCGTAAGGAGCAATAAAATGTGCAGGCTTTGTTACTTTTCTCTATCATTAACTTATAATGGGATGGCTGTATTGCAAAAATATTAAGTGATGAATTTATTAAGAGAAGGGTAGTGGAGTGATAGTGTTGTCTTTCATTTGTTTAGTGTTCCAATTAGGCATATGGTATGTTATTGCCAAACGTTGCTTGTTCCATACCTGCCAACCTTGTGGAAAATAAAAGTAAATACATAAATAAGCCCCTCAGTGTTGAGTAGAAGCACTTAAGTAATGTTGGAAACAGCTGTCAGAAAGGCCTCTGAGAATTTGCTGGCAGAGACAGAGATAAAGACACAGCGCAAAGACATATTTTTAGATGGATGCTTTATTAGATTGCATTACATGGAAGATACAATAAGACGAATCAAATCAGTCCAATGTCCCATATGCAACAGGTGGTAGACAAGGCTGTTAGAAAGAAAATAAATCTTTAGCAGTTCAGTGAGGTCCCAGGTGTCTGATGAATCACAGAGGAAATGCATACCAACATCAGAAAACTCTGTAAAAGGAATGCAAATGCAAAGTTAAATGACTCAGAAGAGTTTTTGGGATCACTTAACGAGAAAACTTAACTCCTGTACCTTTTAATGATTGCAAAGCTTTCTGGCTGCAACTCCATTTACTCTCTGTAAGACATCAGTAAAAATTCAAGTAAAGGGGTATTAAACTGTAAAATTACACTCCCATATATAAGAATTAGGTTGAATCCTGGAGCTGTTAAAATTTGTGGGTTCAAACTTTCACAATCCGTTTTTCAACCATTCTTTACAAATATGGCTCAGAGATATGGCTATGTGTAATAAAAGTGTAAATACTGGCAGTGTACTCCAAATATACAAAAAAAAAAAAAAATCATAATTCTCAAAATTCTTCTGTGTTTTGTTTTGTTTTTCAACAAAAGTAAACAAAAAACATTAAAGCAATTCAGGATTAGGATTACTGTGCACCAAGGCAATCAAATCAGTGTGCATATCTTTTTTTTTATATCTTGCTTTTGCAAACATATCAAATATGATTAACTTGAAGCGTTCTGTCATTGCTCTTGTAACTACTGTGCAATTAAGAGCAGAAGATAAACTGATTTCATCAATGAAATCAATATGTCCCTTCCAGGTAAACAGTCTAGTCAATCCATGTGCAAACCATTACACAAATACTACATGTGCAGTATACACCAGACAATGGCTCTCTTCAACAAATTAACAGCCACTGACTAATTCTAAATTGTATAAGCTCTACTGTCTTGATCCAAATTAATTTTTAAAGGACACCATTAAGTGTGTGTGTGTGTGTGTGTGTGTGTGTGTGTGTGTGTGTGTGTGTGTGTGTGTGTGTGTGTGTGTGTGTGTGTGTGTGTGTGTGAGAGAGAGAGAGAGAGAGAGAGAGAGAGAATTTCAATATATTGACCTTTATATAAAATGTATGTTGAGCAAATTCATAGATGTGTGAAATGAGATCAAGCGATAGACTAATCTGCTCATTCTTTCCTTACTTTATTATAGGGAAGTGTATATCAGTGCTTTAACTCAACTAGCAGGGAATTTAACCCTGATGTCATAGGTTTTGTCAAGTTTGTCTGAGGAGTCATAGGCCCTACTCATTTTTATTTTATTATGTGCCTCTAGGTAAAACACTGACAAAATCCAAATTAGTAAAGAGACTATTGATATCATGATTTCAGCTCAAATGAAAAGGTGGGGGAAATCATAGCTGTGGGTTAAATCCATATCAGACAATAATATATCACACAAAAGGTGCTGTGACAAAAAATATAAAGCATTGCACATCTAATATTAGAGAACTACAAGACTTGCTTTGATTTGGAATAATTATTTTCAGTAATGTAGAATGTTAATTTACAATGAAATTGTATTCCTTTAATACAGTGGGTTTTAGCTGTTAGCTGAAATATTACTGTGTGAGCCTTTGGGCCTATATTTTAAGTTAAGAAATAAGGCAGGGGAGCGAGTAGAGTAAGAGGACATGTCAACTGTCAAGTGGCTGTCAGGTTATGTAAATGCAGGGTGAAGGCAGGAACACAGCAAGGACACGACGCTCAGGGAGCTGGAAAAAAATATGCGTCACTGTTCAAAATCGATCTCCATCGATCGACTGCAGCAACATGATCTTCCAATATCCACTCAGTGCCAAAGGTATGACACCACTCACATCCAGACACCCCTCTCAAATAAACACAACTCATTGTGCACAGATGAAAAAAAATACATACGTTTATTTTACAAGAAGGGCACATTTTTTGTACAAACTGTAAACTAAATATTGTAATATTTCTGAGGATTATAATCTTTGACATCACTTTCATGAATGAACACCAGAAACATATAAAGAAATACATAATATAAATAGTCAGTGACTGTCGCATCTTACTGTAAAGTAAAATCCCACAATGGAGGAAACATACAGCATGTAAGTTTGCTACACACATTATGGATTTTTTTAAGATAAAAAGCACTTGTGTTCATCACATCTACATTTTGAACATCATTGTACAATATATCCCTGCACTCCCCAACTCTAAATACTGCCATTTATTTATTTTATGTTTTTTACATGAAGCTTTGTCACTGAATAGATGTCGAGGTAGGGACTCATTATCCTAGAAAGTTTAAGTGAGCTGAAACAACATAATCAAAAAGCTTGCACACTCCCAACATCAGGGATCGTTCTTTAGCCCCTATGTCTACTGCATCTCGAGGGCCACCTTTGTCAGAGTTGGAGGGATTCGTCATATTTGCTTAAGTTGTCATAAGTCATGTAACAACACTGACTGAGAGACTGAATACTGTCACCAGCTCCCCAGAGCAAGTTGTAGGGCAGCCTAGAGGAAATGCTCCAGATCAAACAAAACATTTTGCTTTGGGACTGTTGCCTGGCATTGGTCTTCTCTAAATCAAAGTAGTGGCAGCTGCAAAGATGACTCACCAAGTTGACAAGGTGAGAGCTCAGGGGGCTTTTACATGGAGTCAAATATACAGCAGAGATCAGTGCATCTCTCAGCTGGAGGTATGTTTCTGTAAATGTATACATACAGCATATACGAAAAACATCTGGTAAACCTGTGAATGCCAATGATCTCACAACAAATGGCAGATTAATCTCTATTATTAAGAATACCCCTTCCTCAATCCCCAAATTTCAGCTTATAAAACACTGGATAAATTACAGCATATGCTACAGTATAGCCACATTCAGCCAAAAATAAGACTTTTGGCAACAGTAATAATAAAAATAGTAACAGTAGTATTAATAATACGGCTAGGTGGGGCTTTGATTCAGCACTTTAACTCAAACTACAGAGCGGAAACATTAAACCCTGTGTGTTTAATAATAAATTCAATCTGTGTTAACATCGGGAACACTCATCAAGTCGACAGAGGCAGCCAAAAGAGAAAAAGATGGAGAGAAGGGGAGGGGTAGATGATAGGAGCAGAAATCTTCCCTAAGGCAGTATCCTGGCATATCCAATCCTTACAGATTACATGCCGTTCACATTTATGTTTATCATGGGAATAAAGGGGCGGGGGGTAAATGAAGACAAATGTGAATAGGGATGGTCACTAAGCTGATATGACTGAGACTTTCTAAAAGGCAAATTCAGAGAGAAAGGAGTGAAGTTATAGAAAGTTGCGGCACTTCAAATTGAATTCTTTGAAAATTTAATAAATTCATAATTAGAGATAGCTAATCCAAATTCCAGTTCATAAAACTAATATAGCAGCAACAGCCAAGGACAGGGAGGCAGAGAGGACAATGAGTTGCTTTTGTATAACAAGCCAAACCACATATTGAACTAAAAGCCCCCACCACCACCCCTTTGTTGCCATCCAGATAGAATTGGATTTTCCAGAACAGGAAAATCAAATGCTTCATTCAAGACCAATTGCTTTCTATTGGATCAGCTCTCCCTTTCTCTGATGTACAACAGTTTCATGCTCTCATGGACACACACAGCACATGGTGGATGCTCAGCATACAATGTCTAGTTGTGTAGACATTTTTATCTGTTTTGTGTCCTTTGATTTCAATGTATGCTACTGAATAAAATTTAAAATCAAACTTGAATATAAAATTTTGTAGACTGACTTATAAAATGTTATCATTGCTGAGACTGACACAAAACACAAACCTGACTATTTGACAGTACCCATTTTGACACTGTTGAAAAAAAAAGAAAATGTATCAATCTTTACAGCAAAACTACAAGAAGAAAAGTAGCAGCTACTAAACACTATTTCATATTAGGGGCTAAATACTGAAAAATTCTAAATTCATGCTATGTTTTTATGTAACATTACAAAGGCAGATTGCCAGGAGAGGGAGGGGGAACAAATCTGTCCAATACTTGAAGGTAATACACACATGGTGGTTTATCTCAGACTCCACCCCCACAAACAGAGCCACTGTCACACTACATGCTCCACATTGCTGCTACAGCACAGTATGACTCCCAGCATGAACAATTTACAAAATCAGATATCTGCAAGTTTGTAAAAGGTCAGTAAGTGTCACTTGCATTCCAGCTGAGTGATTTCTGCTGCTACTACTGCCCTGTCGCCTCTGTCCAATAGCAGGAGTTTTAGTTTACATATTTACTTTGTTGTTGTTTACATTATGGACTGGCAGCATTTGCCAAAAATAGAATAATTAATGCCATTTAAAGTGGTAAGAGTAAAGACTTAAAGTGGAGTGCTGACAAAGAAAACAGAGGATGTGAGTCAGACAGAAAAAAAAAACACAAAGGGAAAGTACAGTGCAGGTGTAAAGGACTGTGCTTTTAGAGAGTGCACCAGAAAGGAGAGAGAAAGGAAGACATTGCTGATGAAATAAAAGCAGTGCAAGGGAAGTAGGGAATTTGCTGACTAAAGAAAAACATGCAGGAAAATGGAGAGGAGTGGTGACAGAAGAACCAAGGTTTTGTTGAAGTTAGGCAGAAATGGGAGTGAAAGCTAATGAAAGTAGGGAGCGAGGAGAGGAGATGGAGGAAATTTCAGGTGAGCCAGCTTGATCTGTCCTAGGTGAGCAGAATGGGATACTCAGAAAAAGAAAGCATACCACAGAATATTGTAAAAGATTGACTTTCTCTATCCCGCTCTCTGTCTCTATCACACATCAGTTGAATCTCTGAATGCATCATTTTCTATAAGAATCTGGAGATACTACAAAAAATATGGGTAGGGTAGTGTAAAATTGAAACATTTATAGATACAGGATAACTTGGTCTATGGTATTGAGCTCATAGTTTTTTTCTACTTATCAATCGGCTTATTTGAGGAAAAAGTGGAAGATTTATTTTATGTGCACCATTATAAGCTCCTTAGCCTACTTGTTTAAATTTGAATTTTAGTGTTGGAGATACTTTGGACTAAAACACATTACTACTGCAATACATGTGTTTTTAATATTGCAATAACATCATCATTAGAAATTGACTGAAGAGAAATAACAGTGTCAAACAACTAATTATACTGTACCAAAATCAATTTACCCACATTGTTTTCTCTTCCATGAAACACATACAAAGCACCTACCTACAAGACATTTTGCTAATAGTTACTATATCTCCCTCCACTCTATATACTGTGTTGGTCCTTCAGGGATCATGTCAATACTGTACAGTATACACATGCAGATGTATACATCTTTCTATATCTAAAAAAAATGTATACATGTGCACATGGCTAGTGTTCTGCTTTAATATTCACATTGTCAACATTTATCATCAAATGTGTCAATTTCATCAATAAATGCTGAAAGTATTTTGCAGATAGTTATATCCAGGATAAAGTGCCTTTACATTAAAACATTCTGTAGGTTATTCCATGTAGATTTTGATGACAGTCGTGAGGTCCTGTATATCCCACTCACTATTTCACTGTTTGGCATATTTTTAGAGATGTCAGTCTCTTTTGTTTCACTCACTGTCCTCTTATGTCAGTTTTCCTTCACTCTATTCAAACATACCTGCCTCAGAGTATTCTGATCCATCTTTGTAATTCCTCAACATGACACCGCTTTATGTTGTCCATTCTGTGTTATGGGATTGATCTTTTCCAGTGTGACCTCAGTATCACTGTCAAAATTCCCAGAGATAGCAGGAGAAAGTTTTTCCATGGCATTGTTTACCATCCCTACCTCGATTTCCCCTCCACATCCATCTTTCTTCTGTAACTCCTCCTCCTGACACAGGATGCTGTGGGGAATCACACAGCTCGCTGAATGGTTGCCCTCCTTGGGGATGTGACTCTTGGGCTGATACTGACAGTTGGGGTTCGAGTTAGGAGCGCCCATGTTGTTGTTAATACTGACGATCTCAATGGCATTGCTCCCTGGGCAGAGACGGTGGCATCCCAGCAGTATGGAGAAGGCCTTGCGGAAGTCAGCATTGAAGGCATAGATGATGGGGTTGAGTGAGGAGTTTGCCCAGCCAAACCACACAAAAACATCAAAAGTAGTGGAGCTGATACAGGGGAAGTCTGTAGCACCATCCGGCAAGTTCACCTCACAGAACGGTACCATGCAGTTAAGGATGAAGAAGGGCAGCCAGCAGCACACAAACACACCCATGATGACTGAAAGCGTCTTTAAGACTTTGGTTTCTCGTTTGAACGACATTTTGAATGAGCTCTCACTTTCCATGTTTGAACTATTCCCCATGCTGCTGTGACGATTTTTGGCACTCTCAGCTGCACGCTCTAGAGCAGATATTCTCCGTATCTGTTTCTGGGCAATGCGGTAGATCCGGGTATAGGTGACGATCATAATAGCCACAGGGATGTAAAAGCTGATAAGGGAGGAGGAGATAGCATAGGTCCTGTTAAGGCTGGAGTCGCAGTTGTCCGGGGGCAGATCACCAGGGTATGTTCCATTCAGCTCTGCATAGCTGGTGGTCTGAGCTTTGTGCCAGTTAAGCTGAACAGGAATGAAGGAGATAAGCACAGACAGAGTCCATGCTACACTGATCATCAGACATGCCACTTTAGGGGTCATCTTGCGTTCATAGCGGAATGGGCTTGAGATTGCCCAGTATCGGTCAACGCTAATCACACACAGGTTCAAGATAGAGGCAGTGGAACACATGATGTCAAATGCCACCCAGACATTGCAGAAGGCGCCAAATGGCCAAAACCCCACAATCTCTGTCGCTGCCTTCCATGGCATTACCAATATCGCTACCAGAAGGTCAGAGATGGCCAGCGAGATGACAAAAAAGTTGGTGACCTTCGACCTCAGGTGTCGGAACTTGGTGACAGCAGCGCACACAAGTGTGTTGCCTAGCAGTGTGGTGAAGATGAGGAGGGAGAGGAAGCATCCTGTCAGCACACGCTTGGACGAGTCTTTCTCTGGTAGCAGCTGCTTGCCATCTCGAACTGTTGAGAAATTCTGATCCATTGTTTATATTACACTGCTAATAAAGCGAGAGAGGGGGTGGGTGAGGGGGTGTCAACAGTCACCCCATCACATCCCCAGGCTGCTGCAACTGTGCCTCTCTGGGGAAGGGTTTTAAACAGATGGTGTAGCTGGCGGAGAGGTCAACTGTCTCGGCACCAGCTCTCCCACAGACTGGATCATCCATAGGCTCCCTGTCACAGCCACCATACTTGCATAAGAGCTGCTACAAATTTTTCAAAAGCATCTCTTCAGAAATTTGCCCCCAAAAATTCCTGGTTCATAAATTCCTAGAGCAGTAGTACAGGCAGCAGACATTCTAGTTTGAAGGAGAGGAAAAATATTCCAACTGTTGTTCGCAATTATTTCCCAATCAGCTCTGTGGTCACAAAACAGCAGCAGTTAAAAAAAAAAAGAAGAAAAAAAGAAAAAAAAAGTCCTTGTTGCTTTTTTCACCTCACACTGTTATCTCAGCTGTCAAGCCCTCAGTAAAAGTTACACATCATATTGTTGCCGAGCTGTTGAGTAAAAAGAGGCTTGGCCAATCATTAGCCTTATATACCACCTTATCAATAATTTCTATTGATGGTTTTCGCCCTGCGTTTATCTGATTTGTTTCATGATCCTCGAGGCGTGTCCGTGTGATTATATCGGTGCCCGTATTGACGTTGATACACCCCGACTGCTAGATATTGTATTTTATTTTTTATGTCTTTGGATACAGCTCCCTCTTAGTAAATACCACAGTCTCCGACTAACATTTCCACCTGAGAGGCGAGCAAAAAAACACGCTGAAAACATAATTCAGAAGTCTCTACAGTCCATTTTGATATCATATATAACATACATGTTAGATATCGAATTCGTCACATGTAGAAAAGCGCCTTAATGCCATAGTCCTTATAACGCGAACATGTCGCTGTAATCCAGATACGAGAGCTTTTTTCTTCCTTTGATTTAGTTTGCGTGCCGATATGAAGTCAAATGACAAATCAGTTTTGAAAACATTCAAGAGATATTTTGGCCACCCACCTAAATAAGTCTCTGGGAATACAAGCTCTGGATTGAGATCCACGTTTTTGAAACATATGCTGTTTATTTTTTATTGTCTAAATTGTATACAGTGCGCTCTGTGAATGTGGAGCGCTCAGGACCGACGGCAACGTTTTGGGCTTAACAATAACTGCATCCAAAATTAGCTCCGATATTTAAAGGGAAAAAAAAAATCAGTCCCCCAAAACCAACGGCACTTCATACATCCAACTTGTATCTTGGTGCCTAGTGAAGGAGAAGGAGCTCACCCTCTCTGTGCTCTCCGTTATGGGAAGACAATCGCTCTCCCCCCAGTGGCGTCGGTCCTCAGGTGTTTTATTAGTCCTTATGCTTTTCTTTTTGGGGTCATCCTTTGTTGTGCAACATGCAATTACCATGTGATGTATCTGCGGTCTGCTTAGCCGACGGAGAGTGATGGGAATGAAACTCTGGTCACTCCAAGACCGTTTTCATGCGCGCTCCTCTCTCTCTGCTCAGCTGCTTCCTGCTGCTGTGCGCCACGGTCCCTGCCACGACTGCTCCATGTATCCAGGGAGGCTGTGGAGATTGAAAAAATGTACCTTATAACCTACAGCTATTGTTTGCTAAGTTTAAAGACATAGTTTATGATGAAAAAACTGTGTCTGAGATCATCTACAGTATATGGAGGGGAAATATTATTTTTCGGTTTTAAATCTAAATCTGATACCGTGTGCCAAATGTTGTGACTTTCCAATCTACACACATTATAGTTGGTTTATAAAACTAACATTTACATGTTGCAGTACTACTACTGATGGCTTCCCATCTTCGTTCTCTTTGTTTTAGGCTTGACCTGCAACTAACAAAAAGTTGAGTAATAGGCCTGTCACTGCTTTCAAGACACAAAAGAAAAAAGTAAAAATAAAGGTGCGATGATGTCCTGAGATGAACTTGTAGCCAGCAGGCAGGCGTGCATATGGAGGCTCAATGAGGCCATCTACTGGATGCAAGATTGCAGGGGAATATATGAGAGGAGCTGAAGAGAGTGGGTTGCAGTGCTGTAATGTCACCTCACTAAACATGACTGCATCACTGAATTAGTGTGTGTATGTGTGCCTGCGCGCCCCTTCTTTATCATAAGTATATTTGAGGACACATTTTAGACTTCTATCCAGATAACTGGAAAGACTAAGCCATGTACCCAATTGGGGGGGAAAAAACGCAGTTTTTTTTGTTTTTTTTAAGTAAGAGCTCTGTGTGTGTGTGTGTGTGTGGGTGTGGGTGTGTGTGTGTGTGTGTGGGTGTGGGTGTGTGTGTGTGTGTGTGAGAGAGAGAGCGAGAGAGAGAGAGAGAGAGAGAGAGAGAGAGAGAAGGATAATGCTGTCATGAATATTTACTATTTAGCTGGATACAATCCTCAATGGAATCTGTCCCCCTGTGTGCATGTGTGTGTATGTGAGTGTGTTTGTGTTTGTGTGTGTGTGTGTGTGTGTGTGTGTGAGAGAGAGAGAGAGAGAGAGAGAGAGAGAGAGAGAGAGAGAGAGAGAGAGAGAGAGAGAGAGAGAGAGAGAGAGAGAGAGAGAGAGAGAGAGAGAGAGAGAGAGAGAGAGAGAGAGAGAGAGAGAGAGAGAGAGTAATACATGTGGACAAGTCAAGTGTAAGAGGCCTGGCAGACACAACGCCCACATTTCCCTGTAGCACAAAGCCAGGGTGTGCGTGCAGCCGACAAAGTTCAAAACAAGACCACGTCACACACAAATACACACACAGACTCACTCGCTCACTCACTCACTCGCTCATGCAAACATGCGCATATGTGCGCACACATGCACATACTCATGCACACACACATGCACACACACACAACCAGCCATGCAGGGTAAGTTATGTCTGCTCCAAAAAGCAAACAAAATAGAATTGAAATAGATTAGAATAAAAATATCTTTTTGGAATGACTTTGTGATTTTTCACTACGTGATATGGGTCAATGCATTCGTCCTTCATTTTTTTCTAAATATGACTTCATATTTTTTTTCATTCAACCATTTATGTTTTTCTTTAAATGTCTCTTTTTAGATGCATTTGAAGTGAACATATTCTGACATGTCTGTTGATATGAAATTCATTTGCAGTAAGTTTCCTAATCAATGTCACAAAACTTCGATTAGTTTTTCATTTTGCTCACCTCCCGACAGGAAGTTAATCAAGTGGCTCTATTTGCCATCCTGCTGACCCTCGATTATTCCTTAAGATAATGTATTGGAGGAGATAACCTACACACTCTCTGCAAAGCTTTCTTACTGTGTTACATACTGATCTTTTTGTATGTGAAGAGGGGGGGTGGGGAATCATTTAATTTTCAAAGATTCAGCCTAAACCCAGTCCAATTTTGAAATATTGCCACAAGCAGAGATTTAACCATTCAAGTCAATATGGAAATGTCAATGATTTAAGGCTGTCAGGAGACCAAAATCTGCTGGGAATAGCTCAAAGATTAATTTTTGGCATTCGCCATAAGTTTCATAACACGCTTGCACATTGAATAACATTCAGTAAGCAATAATCTACTCATACATATGCATACTAATGCTATCATAATGAATGTTACCAGAAGGGAGATGTGAAGCCAAATTTCATCATTTAGTGCAGCACAGATGAATGTGTTGTCAATGAAAAGTGATATTCATGCTCTAAAGTAAGTTTTGTTATTGAAAGCAGAACTGGCCTCTCTTACATGCATTTAAGAAACATTCCTGATATATCAAAAATCTGCCTCCATTTGAACTTCAAATGTGGTATTGTAAATTCACAGCACTTAATATAGAGTCAAATTAAAGAGAGCCATCTCTATCACATATAGTTTGAAGTTGTGTGTATATAAGGATAAGTGTGTGAAGGTGCTGTGGCCTTCCAGTACATAGCGCAAAGTTGTTTACATAATAACTTGACATGAATGTTTCAAAAATCAGGAGAAAAGGACATGCTGCCATCTATAAACACAGTCAGGAGAGCAGACGATCTATCAAAAAAGTGTATGCAAGAACAGTGAAAATGTTAATCTCATTTTAGACTTGATTTTTGTATCAAATCTATATCCATTCTTCTACCTTGTAAAATAAATCTAATTTTAAAGATGAAAATAAAACAGGTGAAGGCGATAGCTGCAAGCTAATGCCATTTTTCAAGTCAACAGCGTTAGATTATTCTCTGTGAAATGACCGACTGAAAACAGCAGTAAAACACAAACAGTCAGACTCAGACATTACTGAGTCATGCATTTTAGATATCCTTATTTACGTACATGTTTTATGCAGCATTGAGCAGCTGTGGCTGTGAGCTGGTGTGTGAGTTTATGTGTGAAAGGTGAGCAAGAAAAAAGGAAATGAACGGGACACCAATCTGCAACAGTTCAGGTCACAAAATTAGCACCAGCCACAAGACAAATGCTGGTAAAATATGCCAGCACTGGTAAATTTGCTTCACTCATCAGCTAAACAAGAAACAAAGACCAATGGTAATCTATTGAGTGGCTGGTAATATTTGAACATCCCAGCCATTTGGCTTGTTGACAAACAAGTTAGTTTTTCACTTTGCCCCAGTTTAGAGACTGAACCTTTGTCTCTCACTCTTTCACAATATACACACAGATGCCCTCTCTTCCAAATCCTTTGACATCAGGTTGGAGGCAGTCATGCTTTATGTCCATTCCTTCTTCTCACTGTCTCTGGCTTTGTAACGGAGGATTAAAGACTCTGTGCAGTTGATGATATTTGGACCATCTGTCGCCAGTCATTTAATAAAGCATGATTATAAAGATGTGGAGACACCAGTCATGCAAAAAGTTAATCTCTAAACATATTGTGTATTGCACACACACACACACACACACACACACACACACA
>JANJYP010084428.1:0-13517 GCA_024605115.1 Rastrelliger brachysoma | reverse complement strand
AGCCTCTTTTCAAAAAGAATAATCCGGACCTTTCTGTTCTCAACTTGTCTGTCTGAAGTTTTTGAGAGTGTAGTTTGTATTCAGTTACCAACATTTTTAGATAACCTTGGCATTTGTGAAAAAGTTTCATGCCACAGCACTGAAACAGCCCTTTAAGAGTCTAATGATCTTCTCTTAACTGTAGATTCAAAGAGCTCTGCTTTTCTGACCACTGCCTTTGACACTGTGGTCAAAGCTACTACCCTCAGATGCTTTCAATCACACTCGACAGGAATTTTACAGTTGACCTTTGACTATCTTCCCACTTGTGGGGTACTTCAAGGCTCCATTTTAGGCCCCATCCTCTTGTCATTGTATATGCTGCCCTTGGGGTCCATTCTTAATAAACTTAGAATTCTGCTGACTCAGCTTTTGCAAAACTTCTGAAAAGACACCAAGACTAAAACTCAATCTGAATAAAAAATAAGACGGATTGCTAGGTTTGGACAACCCGACTGATAATACTCTTGGCCCTTTAGCTTCTTACAGTTGACCTTTTTGTTAAGAATCTTGGTGTGGTTTTGAAAGCTTTTTAACATTTTTCTAAGCGGATTAATTCAGTTGTCAAGCCTAACTTTGTTCAGTTAAGACTCTTTGCCAAGGCACGGACGTATTTCTCTTCCAAAGATTTCCAGACAGTTATTCGGGAGTTGTTTCGAGGGATTTATCATCTCTCAGTTAAACTATTGTAATTCTTTGTATGTGGCTGTAGAACAGTCATCTGCAGTTAGTAAAATATACAGCATCTTATCATAGTAGTGTTCTTGTGTTTTCCTATGATATTCATATTAACCCTATTCCTGAAATCTTCCAGGAGCAGCTATCTTCTTTGAATTCAAGCACTACAAACCCAAAAAGAGGTTTACCAGCACAAAATGTTTTGCCTTCATGGAAATGGATGAGATCAAACCTGGACCCATCGTAATTGAACTGTGAGTCAACTGATACCTATATTTTTGTTGGATTCCTTTGTGCCGGGGATCACACAGCATAATGATGCATCTTCTTAAATTTCAGGTACAAGAAGCCCACAGACTTCAAGAGAAAGAAACTGCAGCTTCTAACAAAGAAACCACTTTATCTCCATCTTCATCAAACATTGCACAAGGACAGCTAAGTTGGAGTGCGCCTTGAACCTTAATCCACCTCCTTTTTTTTTTTTTTTTAAATCTATGTCATACATCCACATCCAACAAAATGTGGCGTTCCACCTCATTAAATCCAGCAATACTAAATCAGAGTTGTAGATTTTTTTTTTTTTTTTTTTTTTTTTTTTTTTTTTTTTTGTTCTCCCATGAGCAAGAAAGTTAAGTGAACTGAGCCAAACATTATCACGTCTACTCAGTCTAGGTTTGATTTTATGCACCTTCTCTTCTGGTACAAGAACCCCTTCTCACAAAAGCCCAATCCCCCTCTCCCTCCCCCCACACACACAAAAAAAAATAACAGTGTTTTAACCATTTGGAGATACAGGGTTTTCATATGACGTTAGTGTTATATTGACACCACATCATTGTCAGTCTTCCTTAATTCATTTATTTGGGGAGACACAGGTGACACTAAACCAGTCTGCTCTCAACTCTTGACTCAGCGTTTGTGCTGTTGGACTTTCTGCACATCTGTGAACGGACTGCCAAAAATGTGGACTTGAGGAAGTCATGGCACAGAGTTCACCTCAACAAGCCACAAATTCTATTATCATCCCGCAAGTCTGGAGTGTGCTATAATTTTAGACTTTTTACAGTGTTTAGTTCTAATCAATTAATAAATGGATGAGTTTGAAAGCTATTATAAACTGATTCAAATTAGCATTTAAACTATGCATTATAAGTTGTAAAGGTAATAAAAGTAATTACATTTGCCAGTTAATTATTAATTTCCATTATTCTTGCTTAATTAACTGCTTATTATGAAATTAAATGGCAAATTCATTTTAAAAAGGTTTTTGAATGGTTTTTTTTTCTTCCATTTACTAATGTGCCTACCTAGCATGTTCCATCTCACAGTATGTTTGCCTAACATTATTTTTTTGTGACTGATTTAACTTAAAAGTTCCCTGTGGTGTTGTTGACTAGCTTCTTTTAATTTCCTTTTATCAAGTGCTGTCACACAGTACAGTCACCTGTGCACAGGCATAAATGTCTTAGGGGGTAGTCCTTTGATATCAGCATCTTCTCAATGTCCATATTTCCCATTCTTAAAAAATGGGACAAATTTAGTTCACAATTTGGGGAAAAAAAACAAAACAGTATGGGGGTCCAAATGAAAGTCTTAATTATTCTGATGACACACTCCAGACTCTGTAATGGTGTAGTGTCCAGTATTGGATTCTGCAGTGGCATTCATAATGTTACACGGTGCATTTATGTATTCCATATAGTTTATATTTTTGATGCCTCAGTGGACATTTTTAGTCATTTTTTTAAAAATGCGTTGATCTTCATGAATTTCTCGCAGTATTTGATTTAAATGGCAGATGTTCACACTAAGATTAGAATTAATGAGTTCATGAAAGGTCCCCGTAATCCTGACAAGTCACTACTTGTCAGCGGTAAGTTCACAATGTACTGGATGAAGTAAATAGTTTTATGAATGCATAGGCAGTAAGTTGGATGCAGCGTGGTTTGCATGCTGTGGATGTGTATTCTGTATTCAGTGTGAGCCTTTTGGTCACAGCCCAGATGTTTTACACCAGGTTTTTTTTTTTTCATAAATGTAATGTTAATGTTGATTTACACTGATGTTTATCACCTGCCAGGAAGTGATTTTTACTGTTTTTTAAAAATCTAGTTATATTTGACCAGCACTTACACAGGACTGGATTTTGCTCTTGGACTGACTGACCAATGATTGTTTTTCTCTTTGGTTGTTACTCAGAAAAGCCCACTACTCTCATTTTGAAATGTCATGTCATCCTGTTATAAAGGGCTTTTTTTTTTTTTTTTTTTTTAAATGAAGCGGCATGTAACTTTATGTTTCCAGTCTGACTCTGCAGATGTTCTTCTTCACTAAAACATCTACATTATATTTGATTTTAGATTTTATTTTTGTAATGTCACAATATTCAGGACTGTAAATTAACTGTAAGATACACTAACTGATGAATATACAGTAACTGTATGTATGAAGCGCTATGATGTGGTCAGACTGAGAAGTGTTGAGTGTTTTAGTTTTGACAGATTGAGGGGAATTGTATCAAACATTTACAATGCTTTTCATTTCTAATAAACTGCAAATGAGGCTATATTGTTGATGACTTCCTTTGTACATCCATATCCCATCAGGAAGAATTGTAATAATTTTAGTGAATCTAATTAGCGTTACAGGTCAAAACTTAAATTTGTGTAATACTTTTATGACTATGTATCTGCAAAAGAATATTCCCATCAACCTTTACTGCTCTTCATGCTTTAGTTAATTCATTAGCATTAAGTTCAAGCACCATTGTGTTGGAAGTGCTGCTTCAGCAGTGTTTGACATTATTAATAAAAACACTTAGTTGCAGGCCTTCCCTGGATTTTTTCCATTATTAAATTAAATTCCAAGAACTGTTCAGTGAGGTCTTTGGATTATCCAGTGACAGGGGCACCCATTCAGCTTTTTTTAATGCAGTTATTCAAGCAGTACGCACCACACACAATATTTCACCTCTGTATTTGGATAGTTGGATCTCACAGATGTCTCAAAAGCAGGCCAAATAGAACCAAAAGGTATCTGAATGTCTAAACACCACTAGATATTATGAAAAGGTTTTCATTTAGCTGGCCTAAAACTAAGGCTTCTGACTCAAACAGCTCAGATGTATGCCTTATTTTTTTCTAAATTAACGTGTTGCAAACTATGCAGATAGACATGTAAAATAGATCTCTGTAAATGAACTGTAAGTGGTTGATAGCATAACACCGACAGCTTTTGCATTCTTTATTATTAAAAGTTCTACCAACATAATAAAATAAGTTATACATCTGGCCATCAAATTACACATTTGCTTTACAGTTGGTTCTAAAGCAACAGATTTGAAAAAAATGATGGAAACCTTGAAATGCTAAAAGCTAAACCTCCCTTCTTTTAAAATAATTTCCACAGGAAATGACATTAAAAACATTTCGCTCCTTAAAAATCATTGCTATTTTTTTTTTTAAAAGATCAACACAAATGAAAATCCTCTGGCATATAATGAATAGTTATTGCACAATAAGCTGTTTAAAAAGTGGCAACCTTGTCAACTCTTGACCATATCAATTTCAGACACATAATTATTGATGATGCTTTAAATTTAAGGACCATGTTTTTTTTAATAAACATAATTGTAATTTTTATTTTATCACTGAAATATGAAAATAATCATGATGTATGTCTGGACTTGATCTGGGTTGTTAATGTATGGATTTGGGATATGGGGTTGTATAAGTCCTCCACTGTAGCTGGTGGCGTTTTTAAGGCTTGACCGTCGGTGGCCTTGCTGAGTCCTGAGAGGCTTCCTGCTTCAGGTGCAGGTCCTGCCCGGGGCCGCTGTGGCCTGCTGAGTTGTGGAGGGCATCAGGTGGAGCCTGACCATAAGCAACACCATGTCCAGGATGGGGTGGGACACCTGGAGGCAGGTCCATTGGTGCGCTGGGGTGGTCACGCAGTCCTGGATAGCGCATGTCAGGAGGGATGGGTGGACGTGGTCCCATAGGCCCACGAACACCTGCAGGAAAGAAGACATTTGAAGAAGGAACATTCTGTTAGACATGACGTACAAAGGAGGTGCTCAGAAACAATCTGGTTTCTATGTAGCAGACACACCAAAGTGCTGATGTTCAGAATTGAAGCAAAAAGGTTAACATACTGTGTGGCGGCGGCATCGGCCCAAACTGATGAGGTGGAGGGGGACGGAAGTGTGGAGGTGGTGGACCCCGAGGATCAATGACATGGCCAGGGCCTGGCCTGGGGTGGAATGCATGTCCATTGGCGGGGCGAGGCCCAAACTCTCCTCCTATTGGTCCAGGCAGGGGCATACCTGGGTGTCCGTTGGCGGGTAGTGGAGGCCCATGAAGAGGAGGTGGTACATTTGGACCATGTGGTCCAGGGGGCAGATGGTACATGCCAGGTCGTGGAGGTCTGTAAGGTCCTGCAGGTGGGAGGCGGCTATGGGGTCCGGGAGGGAGCATGGACTCATGGGGTCCGGGGCCAGGTGAGTCCCTGATGGGAGATGCCAGGAAGGATCCAGGACCCTGAAAAACACAGATGACAGCAGATAATGATAAAGTGATCTTTTCTCAAATGCAGTCACTAGGATTTCAGTTGATCCTGTAAGTGACTCAAGATGTATTAAAGTTTTAGTCATGCAGTTTAGGGATCCACAAACCACACAATTTACTCCCAGCAAAAAGTGCATTTAGCCAGGACTTAATCACATGACCAGTAACCACACACCATCATTCTCTGGATGAAGAAAAATCAAACTGCCCACAGTCATCTGTGACCTCTGACACAACCATTTTCAAATATACATTTGCTGCACTTCAGTCATGATGAAAAGAGTCATTGCTTCCTTCAGTGCTGTGAGAACAAGTGAAACCACACACGCAGCCCAAAACCTTAAGTCAGCCCAGTGAAGCAAAATCATAACATTTCATCCCAAATCCAGGTTTGTTTAAGAGAGGGTGGAGTGCTTGCATACACCGTCACACCTCGCCTGGACAGACACTGTACTCACTGGCTCTGGACTCTCTGTGGAGGCCTCAGCCTGAGACTCTGCTTTAATCTGTGGATCTACTGCCTGTGTCTGTTTTAGGGTAAGGAGTGAGGAGTAAGGACATGGACACAAAGGAAATATGGAAGTTATATAAAAATGACTCTTTGAATATTAAGAGTCTGGAGAGAAAAAGACTTACAGATCCGTCCATGTTGGCTGGCGATGAGCTCCGGGGGCCCATCATGTCTAAAACAGGGAGGGAAAAAAAACAAAAAACAAAACACAGCGCAGCTTTAGAAACAGATGAGTTATTTAATAAGAACATCTGAACCCTGAGACAGAGCGTTGCATCTTACCCATCCCAGGGATGTGTTTGTTGTCAGGGTAACGGCCATGTGGGTCTGATGGAGGTCGGGGACCTGAAGGAAGAAAACAAGATACTGAATAAATGAATAACAAAATCACTCAGAACACTTCCTGTGGTACTTTTCCTGGGAAGATAGCAGGTGTAAAAAAAAAAAAGAAGGGAAAAGGGAAGAAAGAGCAAAGACAAGTGATCACTAATCCATGAAGACAGCGATCAGATGAAGGAAGAATTCTGGGTTACTTTAATGACCCTGAAAACACTCTTTCAAATGAAATACTGTTAAAATTCATGATTTAACAGCAAACATTTAAAAACATCTTTCAATATTATTAATTAAAAACTTCTGCTTTATAAGAATGTTTTAGATGTATTATGGTGTATAGTGCATCATAAGAAGTTGATTGAGAAAATGTTTTCAGGGCCTTCAAAGACAAGAGGTGAAATATGATTCAACAGCAACACAACAAAAACCTTCCAGAAAATTTCTAAATGCAACAAAACTAGAAGAAAGAGGGAGTTGAAGGCAGGGGGACCGAGATGATGTAGGACACACTGGGAAGAAATAAAGAGGAAGAACTGAAGATGGAACAGCTGGAAAGAATAATAAAAGTCAGGAGTTTGGGAGGAGCAGCACGAGGTCGTAGTGCAGGGGTGATGAGGCGAGAGTCAAAGTAGGTGAAGTAATCCACTGGGACTCACCATACGGGTCAATTCTTCGCCCTACTGGAGCAGAGGGTGGGCGCCTAGGACCCTCTATCATTAATGGAGGGGATGGGGCTCCCCCACTCACAGGAGAGGGCCCATATGAATCACCTGTTTGGATCAAACCAATCCGTTTTTTATTTTTCTAAAAGCAAAGAAACAATCTGTATAACAAAGACGTCCTCAGTCCAAGCTCTCCTGTGAGAATGTGAAGTACTGTACATGGAAAGGAGAAACCGCAACATTCATCTGCTCTGTGACATTCACAAAATGAAAGAAAGAAAAAAAAAAAAGAAAGAAAGAAAAGCAGGATTTTTATTGGAAGCAGCTTTTTCTGCTCAACAGCATTGTGTGCAGTGAGAACCATCCACATAATAAGACAGCAGCAGAGAAGGTGTGTGCTCTACTGACCTTGGCGAGGGCCTGCAGGCTGTCCAGAGTTGGGTCTGAAGAGGGGAGCGCGGCGCTCATTTAGCTGGGAGGTGAGTACAGCCAGTCTGCACAGACAGATGGAAAGAATGATTATTTTCAGTGATTAATGTGGTGAACATTTTCTCAATTTATCATTCTGACATGTAAGAAATTAGTGAAACATGCCCTGAACAATTTTCTACCACAAGGTGATATTCAATAGCTCAAAAGATATTCAGTGTAGGAGCGATATATAATATACGCCAACTATTTTTCAGTTACTGTGCCATCACTTACTTTTCACGAAGCTTTGATGATTCTAGTTTCTCTTGACTCAAAGCTCGCTCTGCATTGCGAGCGTTCACCTGGAAACAAACATAGAATTAGTATCGTAATGCCTCCATTTACGATATGAATAATATACATTTATGAATAAGTCATTTGTGCAACATACCCAGTTTGAATGTGTTTTGTTTTCCTGTTCTTTTATCTATGAGAAAAAAAAAAAAAGTTGGGTTAGTTGAGATTTCTGTTTGCTCGAAAAAATAACCATCAAGCTTAACTAGAGTCTACCTGCTCTTTATAGACTTCCTCGGTCTTCTTCATCTGCTCCTCCATTTCATTGATGCGTTGCCTTAAGAGTTTAACCTGCTCCTCGGCCTCCACGGCTTTTCCTCCCACCTCCGACAACATGTTCTCTTTGCTGCGACGCTCCAGCTCCTCCTTCGTCAATCTCCTGTGAAACCACAAAGATGCACACCGTTCAGTAACAGCAGCAGGGTTCACACATCTCCACTTAGCATTTGACTGGATTTAGCAATGCAGCAATATTTCTCACAGTCATTGCAGCGAAATGGCACCAAGAAAACAAAACTTCAGACATGTTGAGAAACTAACAACATTTTTCTAAAAACAAAGAAAGTGAGGAGTAATTGCTGGAGGCTTCACTTACTGCTGCAGAGCATTTTCCTTTTGTTGGTACATTTCAATCATGATTTCATTTTTCTGCTGGAGAACCTTGAACTGGTTTTCAAGGTGGCTCTTCTCGCTTTTCATGGCTCCGATCGCATGTTCGAGCTCTCGGTGTTGTTCTGTTGCAAAACATGGTATTTGATATAATACAACGACACTGAATTGTGCAATGAAAGTTCTTTTTTTGCCTGAGACCAATGTACCTTCCAGTGCCTTTCTACTCTTTTCTTCATTCAGCAGCTTTGTCATGAAGCGATCTCGCTCCTCTTCAACTACGGCGAGAGTGGTCTGGACCTGCGAGGAAACATGGAAATGATCATCTTTTGAGAACAATACATTTCTGGAGGGACACATTTGTCTTCCAGGCATTATTACAGTAAGCTTTAATCATTATCTTGACATCTTACCCGTGAAACATCCATCATCTGTTTGATCCTGTTCTTGATGGCGGTCTTCTTATCTATAAAAGAGCATCAGACATGTTATATTAAGGCTCAATACAACAGAGCTTTATAATGATTCATTTCTGGCACTACTCTATTTTTGTTAAATGCAGCTTGAACAAAAAGTCTCAATAAAAATGACAAATACTGATCTAATAAAGTCAGAGTATGCTAATAATTCATCTGCTTGGCCCTTCACCATTTCTCTACTAGCAGAGGAGCAGGACTTACCAGTTGCTACTTCACCATTAACTTTGGAGTCACCTTTTTGTAAGTCACATGCGTCAAGGTCTGACAGAAGATCTGACAGCACCTGTCAGAAAACATTTTGTGCTCACATTATATGTGAGGCTCTTTTTTTTTTTAAATCACCTGCTAATGAGTACTTAAAATCATGAAACCAGTAAGAAAAGACTGACCTCAACATTGTGATCTTTGAGTATCACAGAGTCCTCCAGCTCTTTCTGAGACTTTTGATAGACTTTAATCTGTTCGCTCAGCTCCTTGTGTTTGTCCTCCCATGTCTTAATAGTACTCTTGAGCTGTAAAGATACAGTAGGAAAGGTCAAAAACTTTGCTTCTGATAAAATTATTTTACAGAATCAAGCTTTAGTTACCAAAAACACAATGTCTTACTGTTTTGTTTTCTTCTTTAAGTGTTGTGTAATCTTTCTCGAGACTTTTGTGCTGAACATTTCGTGCATCTTCACGAATCTTGGCCTCATCCAGGAGAACAGTCGTCTATGGCAAATACATACAGTTAATTAGGTACACCGAAACAGAAAGCGCCATATAAACAAGTCTTGCCACATTCAAATTATTGGGAAAGTGTACCTTGGACAGCACTTCCTGAATCTTTTTCCTGCTGATCTGCAGCTTCTCGTTTGACTTCTCCAATTTCTCGATCTGTTAATGGAATCGTTTAGCATCGTCACAAACCTCAGAAGACAGTTAAGTCATTACGTGAAAGAATTTACATTTTTAAAAATTACCCGAGTTTCATTTTGTAGAGCGTTTTCCCGCTCTTCTTTGAGCTGTTTTGCATATGCGTCATTTTCTTCACTCATCTGCTCATTTCGTGTTTCTGCTGCCAAAACTTTACTCTGAAAAAAACAGAAATTGACAAACAGCCGCATTATTTTACTTTCTGTACTACTAATAAAAAAATATAGATGTAGAATATGAATTTTTAAAACGACATTTTCAAACAAAAACAGTGTAAAATACATAACTGAATATAAACTTAATGTATTACACAGTTATAACCAATGAGAAAAAAAAATCCCAGATCTTACCTCCAGGTCTTTTAACTTTTTCTTTGCAGAACTAACAGTTTCTTCTGATTGTTTTTGATTTTCTTTCAGTTTTTCAGTCTTAAAAACGGAAGAAAAAAAAACATAATTGAGAAGTTCCAGAGATAAAACATATATTTTATATACATTAACTGATGTTTGTGGAAGATAAATTATCCTCACCTGTTTCTGGAGTTCAGACATTTTGGTAAGAGCATCAGTCTTCTCTTTTTTGAGGGCTTCCATTTGCTCTCTGAGTCTTTTTTCATCCACTTAATTGAAAAGTACAGCAAACAATTAGAGAGATTTTACACATCATTCGTTTTTCTATGTAATACGAGAAAATAAGTGAATACTTACCAAGGTACTCCCTCTTCTTTACCTGAAAAGGTTATAAAAAAGGGAAAAACAGTAAACATCTATTTTGTGCCTAAGTAACACAGGTGAACTGACCCAGCACAATCATCATGTTCATATGATGTAGCTTTATCATGTCAGGAACAGTGCATAAATATTTTATGTAACTGTCATCCAGTGAGGAAAAAGATAATTAAGCAAGTTTATCTAAAGTATGTGAAGTGTGGGGAGAAAATTGGGTACCAACACATTGTAATGCAGTGTAGATCTTCAGAGTTGAAAACTAATTCTAGTGACCCAAACAATCTTATACAAAAATACATCAACATGATATACATAATATAAAGAAACATCATTTCCTCAAGTGTTGGCATGTCATTTAGCTGAGATGAGAGCAGCAATATAACAAGACTTACAGCTAACACGGTCCTCCAGAAGAAGAGGGTGAAGGTCAGTACTCCCACCAAAGCAGTGACGACGACAGCTTGCCAAGGACAGCCAAACATGGTTTCCCCTGGCCTCCACTCTTCTGGCAGTAGTGAAATCATCTGAAGACACATAAAAACAACCATGCTGTTTAGTGATATGATCAGGAGGAGTTAAAGAAACCCTTGGTAGCATGATTTCATTTTGAATGTGAATAATACTGTGAAAAGAGCAGAGACAGGACACAGACACTGCAGCAAGCCAACAGTAAACATAGCCTGCAAAACTTGTCTTGTTTACAATCTTAGATTGATATACTGTATATTTATTAACCAAAGGTTAAAGTTAAAGATATCAAAACATTAGCACAGAATAATATGATCAACTACTGAGAAACAAAGCACTGTCTTTACTGTATGTGTTGAAACCTCGTTAACCACCAACACAACACAAAGAACGGCTCAAGGCACAAACACGCAGAAGTTGCACTGCCATATTTCAACACACCAAGCCATTTAAAATGCATTTAAAATGTGCAAAACATACTGGCTTTATTTCACTGTTAAAGCACTGATAAAACAGTGGTTGGTAGGCAGAAGTGATCCTGAATTTTAGCAATAGGGAAAAGTGGACCAGGGTTTTATTGAAGTGTGGTCACACAAAGTGGAGCTCTGCATATCGCCCAATCGCAAAGAAACCTTTGAACTGAGCATGTGGCAGTCCAGAGAGGAACAACTGCACTCTGTGTGGCTCTATTGAAAAGCAGGGATTACATTCAAATCAACAATAAATCACAAGGTGAAAGGCTTAATAACCCAGTATGTTCTCTTCCTCTTCTCCTGCTGGTGGCATATTAAAAGTATACTTTACATTGCATACTATATTTGAGAAATTCAATCTGTATTTTAACAGCTAACAAAATACACAATACCAAGGATGGCAAGCAGATATGACACCAAGTACAAATCTGAAGAGTACAATTCAGGGGTAGATGAGGTACATCAGCCATATGCTCATTAACACGTCAGCAGGTAATGATAGCTTAATGAACCCACGACACAAGGGTCACACTGACTCAGGTTTTAACTTACATGTTGCAGCTCCTTCAGAAAAAACAAGTATATATGCTCCGGCTCCGTTACAGGTCGAGTTAATGTGTCTCCCTCCATGCCTGTTCTTAATGCTGGATTAAAAACAAGAGCGGAAGTAGCCACAGTGCTAGTTTGACAGATGTTAGCTAGCTGCGTTAGCTTTACTCAATCTAAACTGCGCCGTTATACTAGCAGTTATCTTAAAAATCCTACACATCTGAAAAATAAAAAAACACGTCGATACAAACTTTCACAACGTTAGACAGTCGAGAAGAGATTGTAATTTAGACTTGGCAGCGACGTTTGAGGTTAGCTAAAGCGACGATTTAACAGTAGCTACGGATGAGCCGTCAGACCACATTCACTGTCAAAAGGCAGAGCTGGAGGTTCACCAGAGATACAGACTATAAGTACAAAAAGATAAAGAGAAGTGGGATTTTGGCAGCTTTAAATTGGTTGTCATATCATACAGCCTTTATCTGTCTTTCCATGTCAAAATAGCGGCCGGTGGTCACGTTAGCAGCCAGCTCAGCACCGGCTGTGTTGAACTTCAGCCTACAGATCCACAATCAACAACACCGGGGGGAGGGCCGTGAGATGTTCATGGGAAATCCGTCATTTGAGTTTTACCCAGATACCGAGCACCTGATACCTGTGAAAACTGTATCTGCGTGCTAACGATATGTTTGCAAGACAGTATTCAACATGGTGTAATTAAGAGCGAAATGACAGGCCTGTGAGATTTGCACTGTTGATAAAAGCATTTGAGACCTGTAGTTCATCCTATTGTAAAAACATTAACAAACATTACACCAAAACATGATTTTTAAAAAAAAAAACATCTACTTGGTGTGTCAGAGTTAGAATCTCTCTCTCTCTCAAGGTCATGGTCACATTACACAGACTGGGGACTTGCCCTACCTATCAACACTTGCCTATGCCTATCCTGGACCTCAAAAATGACATTTTGCTTCAATAGGATTGAGCTTTGGTTCCCATGCAGACAATTACTCCCTAAGAAGTAACACACAATTGGCTGATCGGTATGATGGGTTATCATGACCCAGATAAAGGAAAAAGTATTAGGAAACACACATTAAGTCTTTTATTTTCTCTGCCTCCTTCAAATGCACTGTTTGTTTTTGTTTGTTCTCTTGTCAGCTAGTTGCTGCAACAATAGGAGCACCGCACACACAGGCTGAGTGGGTGGTGACAGACTTACAACGTGGAATCATGTTCATCTATTTTACTGCAAAATCAGCATCCTATTATTGTGGGAATGACAGGGAGCAACAAGGAAAGACGCAGTGGAAAGAGACTCTACCATTAGTGCAGATATAGCCTGTGAAGACATATAATTATTCATCTGTTTTTTTGCCAACTCATATTGTTTCCTTGTGGCCTGGCAGCATATGTTCTGTAGCCCAGTAACTGTCCACAGCCTCGTGGGTTGGGAACCACTGATGGTCATATAATGAGAGTCAGGGCTTGCAAAAATGTATTGTTGTTTTTCTATGTTTTCGATTTTACGGATTGAAACGTATGCTGATTAAACTAGTATTTATAGTAGTTTACAATTTGTAGACTTACCACAACAGTCCACTCTACAACCTTGGTCTTGATCATTGAAATGATACAGCCCATGTAAACGATTCCAACTGAGAATAATCCCACTTCTTCTTCATGAAGTTCAGACACTGGCTCCATAGGGTCCAAAGATTCTGAAGGACAAAATTT